>CAUYSK010106628.1:0-41954 GCA_963575035.1 Avahi laniger
GAATCTACAACTAAAGGACACAGGAGCACTAAAGGGAGGGAAGGGCACGCCTTTAACCTGCATTTGGGGAAGGCAAAGACATAAAGTGTAACTAGAATGTTTGTACCCTCACAATACCTTGGAATAATAATAATAAAAAAAAAATTTTCCACTGCACCCCACATTTTATGCCTCTTGCTTTGTCTCAGTCATCCAGAGATCCTACTCTACTTAGATTTCAATACTTTCATATAATGAACTGGGCTTTCAAGGTCTGCCTGGTTTACCTTCATCACCCTGAGTCATTAAATTTATTCAGTTATTTAATACGATTGTTTGCCTGAGGAATGAAATACCTTTAAGCTGGCAGAATTACCTTAGAGCCTAGTGAGAATAGGACTGAAGCCCTAACATTTTATGATATTCTTTTTGACTTTCTGAAACACTTTCCTAAAGCTTTCACTCTATTTTATTAATTAAAGCTAATTATGACAAAATAGAATTTCATTGAGTTCAAGGCTCCAGGGGAAAGTATCTCAATTGAAAATTTAATCTGACACTTTTCCCAACATATACGTAACTCAAGAAACATTTTTTGGCCTATCCAAAGTTAGGCAATCAAGATAAACCTCATTGATGACAAATTCTCCCTTCTTCTGTCAGTGGGTGGCCACTATGACACGTCCACCCTGCTTTATAGTTTGATTTTCTCCTACATACTACTCATCCCTGTCATGTAATTATATAAAGCAGCTTGCCGTATAATTTCAAGATGACCAAAATAAATACATTTTCTAATAGGTTCAACATTTGAGCTACCACTAAGCCATTTTTGGCACTTGAAGCAATTGAGATTGCTGTAGACTTTATATGGGACAGGTTAATGTTTGTGATAGCTATTCATTGTCAAAAAAGATCCACTTTTTGCAAAACTCTTCCATTATAGATATTAAAGCCGTGACCTACATTGCCAGGAGAGATAGCTAAGATTAGGGCTCTATGTCTATCTTGATACCTTTATGTCAGCTCACTTGTATCGAAAGCCCACGTAAGTAAGAATGCCCCACTTTGCCTCTCTTAAAAGGGCCTTCAAACTGCTTCATGATTTGATTTTGATTTTCTTTCCTCCATACTACTGGACTCTTTTTCAGCTCGTACAGCAGTTGTTTTTCTTTCAGACAGATAATATCTCCCTGCTTTTCTATATTTGATTAAAATAGATTGATGTCATCAATTTTAGAATCAATACCTCTTCTGTACCTGCATTATAGGAGTACAAAGACAATTATAAAGAATTAATATTTTTTAATAGCTTATATTTTAGAAACTTTGGAGAATTGGATGAGGGAGACAGAGGATTCTTCTCTACTGTAGTAGGAATGGTGTCTAACGTGCTGTATTTGAAAAGAAAAAGTCCTTTCTCATCAATATAAACCATGTAAAATCAACTACGTGATACTAACATTTTTAGACTATTCTCATTTTGCCACTTCTTTAACTTAACTTATTAATATTTCTCCAAAGGATCGTATTTAAATTGCCATTGGGCATATAATTCAAAAGTAACTGTAGTTCTTATTCTTGATTAGGTTCTCAGAATAGTATTTAAGCTTTTCTTTTCTTTCTTTTCATTAAAAAAAAAAAACCTAGACTAACTGCTTCTTTGAGTTCTGCTAAATGATTTGTTTCATTTGGGATTTGCAAATTATAAACCCCATTTTCTAGAGAACAATCTGATCATAGCTGTGCTGCTCTGCAGTTTAAATTAGAATTTTGGAAATCTGAGGAGTTAAATTAATGCTCACACCCAAGGTAACAGAAAACCCTCCACTCAACACTCATAGAAAGAGTAATTATATATGAGAACTTGAATTAGAAGCTGAAATTAGAGCTATATTCGTTCAGCCCCAAAGAACTGCAATTTTTCAGACCTCATAATGAAATGATTCCAGGTAAGATAATATGCATGTCAGAGCCATTCTATGCCACATTTCTCAGCTTTTATTTTCTTTTCTTAAATATGTTGAATGCTTTTAACTCCTTCTTTTGGTAAAAAATGTTTTAAACTATTTATAGGAGTGCAATATTTGAAAAAAGGTTTTCTCTCACATTTGTATAGAGATAAAAAGTGCCATGCTTAAATAAATCTCCTTTTGGTTTTATGCAGTATCTATAATGGCTAATACAAATAAGAAGTAATTGATGTGTGAAATATTCATCACAGTGATAAGAAACTTCTTTTTAATAATGAATATTCTATGAAATGTTTTACAAATTGTGACAAATTATTTTATAATAATGAATATGCAGAAAATATTTGTCCAAAAAACAAGTAACAATTACTAAGATCTTTTTTGCACCAGGCATTATTAGGTTTAACACTTCACAACTCATCTCATTATATCTGGAGAGCACGTTATTAAGATTTCATACATATACATACATACACACACACATGCATGCTCCCATTTATCATAGAGGTGGAATTGAATGATTTTCCCTAACTCACAAAGCTAGATTTCCAGAGCTCAGGCTCTTGATCTCTAGAATATGGCAATGTGTGTTGCTTTTAACTGAGAATTATGAACATAATAAAACCAACTATGTTTCTAATATATTGAATTTATATTTTACGCAAAGTTAATTTTACATTAGAATGTAAGTATATAAACAATAGTATATGTATAAAAATAAACTGGAAAAAATGAAAATTTTAGGTTGAGTGTTTGACCAGACAAAATTTAAATAGATCAATTAAAACCAGGTACAGCAGGCCAACAATTGATAAAAACTAGCCAAAAATAAAGAAATATTTTGGTAACATCAGTAGTGATAACACCTGTTAATGTCTTTGATCCTGTATAGTTTGCCTTCAGTAATGCAGCAGGTTGTCAAAGATCACAAGGTTAAAGATACATGTTTAAAGACATGGTGTGTCTATGAATCATATATGTATTTCATATATATGTCAATGGAATTGATGGGACCTATATGAAAGCTTCATTGAACTCATATGTGAATTTCCATATGCTTTGTTGAATTAAAAAAGGGCGTTAGATTATATAGCTACTGTCCATCAAATTAGACAAATTAGATACAGAGGTACTAATTTTGATGTTTTCTACTCATAGACTTTAAACTACAGAATATTATAAAAGCTTCCTTTTTTTGGAATGAAGCTATTAATTTACAATTTATCATTAATTAAACGTAATATTTACTAGTTAATTAATTTAGTAAGTATTTAATAGTTAATTTATCATTAATCATATTATTTGCCAGTATATTAATTTACCACTCTATTAACTTACCATTCTTGTAAGAAAATACGAGAAAGTGACACTGCATGAATTTATGGCTTAGTTCCTTATCTCAACTCCTAGGCTTATGGGAAGAATATCCTATAGAATCATATATATGTTTATAAGTTACAGTATTTTAATATTTAATTTATAATTACAGGCTACATTTTCTCTCCAACATATAGAAATCATTTTTCAACAAACTCTCTCTCAATTAAAAACATCAAACTTGTCTTCACACTGTATTAATATGAGAATGCATATTGATGTGAATGTTCTGTAAGACAATTTGGTAATAAGTGTCAAAATGAGTAAATAATAGCACTTCAAAAATGTATTCAATGGAAATGATTATGTGAATGAGAAGATCTAGAAGAAATTCATTGCAACAGTATATGTAATAAGAATAAATTATAATTTCCCTAATCAATCAATTAGAATTAACTTGAATAAATGTAATATATGATATATGCATTATAAATCATTGAATGTCTAATAATATTAATAATATTGAATAATTGAGTTATAAAATATAAAATTATGTTAACAGTATAATCAATTAAAATTATATACTCACAGCTTGGCTCATGCCTGCAATCCTAACACTTTGGGAGGCAGAAGCAGGATTGCTAGAAGACAGGAATTTGAGGTTGCAGTGAGCTATGATGACATCACTGCACTGTAGTCCAAGTGACAGTGTGAGACCCTGTCTCAAAAAAAAAAATTGTATACTCACATATACATATTTATATTAATCACTGTAGTATTATTTAATGGTAAAAGTTGACAATAAAATAATTAAATATAATATTGCATCCAACACTCTTTCATGATGAAAACACCCAAAAGACAAAGAATGAAAAGAACTTCCTCAACATGATAAAAACTATTCCATTTATGGAGAACCTACAGCTAGTACCATTCTCAATGGTGAAAGAATGAAAAATTTACCCTAAGAAAGAAGGGAAAGATTCTACTTTCACCACAGCTACTTAACATTGTATTAAAATTTCAAGCCAGAACAATTTGGCAAGAAAACAAAAAGGCATTCAAATTGGAAAGGAAGAATTAAAATTATCTCTTAGGAAACTGGAGAAAGAAGAGGGAATTAAATCTAAAGTGTAGAAGGAAGAAAATAATAAACAGTAGAAAATAATGAAATAAAGAATGACAATAAAATAACAAACTAAGGAAAGCAATACAGAAGAGTCAATGAAATCAAAAGTTAGTTCTTTGGATAAATCAGCAAAATTGAAAAATCTTTAGCTATGTTAACCAAGAAAAAAAGAGAAAAGACACAAATTACTAGAAACAGAAATAAATGAAAGGGCATTATTACTGAGTTTACAGAAATGAAAAGAATTATAAAGGAATAATATGATAAATCAGACATTAAATATTCAAGAAATTAGATAATTTAGATGAAATATACAAATACGCGAAAGATACAAATTATCAGAACCAACTCAGAAAGAATTAAAGTAAGTGAAAAGATTGAAGTACTGCTCAGAATTACCCATGATGAAATGCCCAGGCCCATATGGCTTAGACATTGCATTCTACCCTATATTCCAAGAATTATTAGTGATTCTTCATAAATCACTTAAAAAATAGAAGAGAGTGGACCAATTCTCAACTAATTTTACAAGGCTAGTGTTACTCTGATACCAGACTAAAGATACCACAAAAAATTGCAGACCGATAAATCATATGAATATAGTTATAACAATCCTCCAAACATTTTTCCTATCTCGGTCATTTTCAAATCCAAATCCAAATGATCTCTAAGTGCTACCCAGGGGGGGAAAAAAAAAAGAAGGAGAAGAAGGAGAAGGGGGAGAACAAAAAGGTGGAAGAGGAAGAGGAGAAGAACGAAAAAACAAAACCAAAAAATCTGGATTCCCCTGGCTTCTCTCTTCTGTGTCTTCTTTTTTTTCCACATTTTATAACAACACCATATATTTGTGTATTATTCTGATTTTTAACAGCTTTATTGAGGTGTAATTGATACACATAAAATTCCACATATTTAATGTATACATTTTTATCAGTTTACACATATGTATACATCCACGAGACAATCACAACAAAGATAATAGCTATATCCATTATCTCTAAATGTTTCATTGTGTCTCTTCTTTGTGATAAAAACACTTAACATGAAGTTAACTCTTGCAATAAAATTTTAAGTGCACAACACAGTATTGTTTACTATAGTCATTATGTTTGTTGTACAGCAGATCTCTGGAACTTACTCATCTTACACAACTAAAACATTATACCCGTGAACAACTCCCCCTCTCCTTCTCCTCTCAGGCCCTGGCAACCACTTTCTATTAACAATTTCTACTTCATTTAGTTTGACTATTTTATGTACCTCGTGTACATGGAATTATGTAGTATTTTTTCTTCTCTGACTGTCTTATGTCCTCCAGGTTCATCCATTTTGTCAAAAATGGCAGAATTTTCTTTTTTAAGGCTGAATAATATTTCATTTATGTATACACCACATTTTCTTTATCCATTCATCTGTGGATAAATGTTTGGGTTGTTTCCGTATCTTGAATATTGTGAATAATGATGCAATAAATACAGGAAAACAAACATATCTTTGTGATCCTTATTTCAATTCTTTTGAATATGTACCCATAAGTGTAATTTAATTTGTGGATTATATAGTAGTACTAGTTTTAATTTTTTGAGGAAACCTCATATTGTTTTCCATAGTGGCTGAGCCATTCATTGTAGTTTCTCACCTATTGGACTTTTGTATGACTTCTTTGGAAAAATGTTTATTTAAATTTTTACACAATTTTTAATGTCTTTTTGTTTTTGTCATTGTGACTTTTCTTATTCAAATGATGAAAACATGGGAAAGAAAGTTGAGTTTACAGGTTCCATTTTGGTTAGTCTATTTTTATTTTTGTGTGTAACATTTTGGCTCTGGTTATTCTAGCTATTAGATCAAAGCAAAGTTAAAGTTCTTATTTTAAATTCTTCATCGAGCAATTAACTATGAAATATTTCTTTTATGTAGAGGCTGTCAGTGAATCAACACAAACTAGACTAGATTTCCATTTAAAAATATCTTAATGCATATTTGAAAATGAATATAAATTTATGACCTGGTTTAAATAGTTACTTAAATATTTTTTCAGAGGCACGTGTGTATAATCCCAAGTAAAGATCAATTACAGAAACAACATTCATATTTAAAATGTTAAGGAACTATAAGCCTACCTCTGTTTTCCAGCCCTATTATCTGAATTTATTGAAACTCATAATACTGATATTTTAAGTTCACATCAATCATTTATGTGATGATATGCTAGAACTTATTGTTATCCGTCCTTGAACTTCACATCAGCCTGGCCCCTAAACTGCCCTAATCGTGGTAATATGGCAACGTTCAAGGCTAACCAAATCATTTTTTCATTTTTAAGTTTTCCCTTATTGTTCAATCAGATGTGATTTGTCCATGAATTTGAATTATGACATTCATACCTTAACTTGAATTATGATTTTTATACTTTTATAATTACTCTGATATAGTTCCCATTTTAAATATATCTGAGATGTACAATCACATTAAATTGAAAAATATAGGAATACATAAAAATAGGAAAACGAATTACAAAAACAGTTCAAGCTTATAAAAGAAGCATACAAATTAAAATGCTGCAGAAACTTTTTACAAAAAGTGCTGAAAAATTATTTTGAAATATTCTGAAAAAGATACAATAAAAATAGAGCATATTTAAATGACTGTCAAAAGAATGAAAGAAATTAAATAAAACAAAGGAAGCTATAATTTTGGTACTGATTATAAACAAAGAAAATAAAAAAACAGCGTACATATGTACATTCACACAGATCTAAACACATATATGACATGTGAACCTATATACGATAAATGTTAATTTTCAAACTATGCTCAAAACCAGAATTCTACATTTGCTACTCATTTTTAATCTGTAAGAGAAATATAAAAAATGAGTAATAAAAAAAACCCCAAAATTTTATGTTTGTTTGAAAAGAAAAAAAGAAAAAGTCACAAGATATATGATCAATTATTGCAAAATGTAAAAATTCAAAAATATGTCATTATTCAGAAGATCATCATTTATTAATTCTTCATTCTAATAATATTTTTATAGCCTTTTTAGTTAATAGCAATAAAATTTGACCTTATCAGTTTAACCATGGTACTCCATTAATTCACTTTCATTACTACTCATATTTTTCACCATTTAAGAGTGCAACTGCTAAAAATTCCTTTAAGAAACTGGAAGTTTTACAACTTGTAAAGTTCATTTCAAATACAACCAATGAATTTTTAATGTAACACTTCAAGATTGCTTCCATACTATCATGGCATCTTATTAGATTAAGATGCTATCCCTTATCTCATTTTGTATCAAATGTATATACATTTGTGTTTTTACACTGTAAACAGTTGTTACTACAAACGAATATTGTATTTCAACTTGAAGATTAAATTTTATTTATAGATCTAAATAATCAAAATTATAACCACTGTGATGAAAAGTATTTCCCTCTGGAAAGTGTTACCATTTTATTTTTAACTAGGTAGTAACTACTACCGATGAAGTTATTGCAGGAGAGAGAAACTTGATCTCAGCATAAAAGGCCAATATAAAGAATTAAACAGACAATTCTAAAAATATAATGGAATTTATTATTTGTTTCTTTATTAAAATTGAATTTTAACATGATATATGACGGCAATGTGTATCATTGATCATTTTTCTTTCATTATTGTTCAATAGTGAAAGTCTTTAATCAAACGGTTTGCTATTGAAGAAACATCCAACTGAATACATTTTAGAAAATATCATAGCCATGAACTTTTAAATTTTAATCTTTGTTACTTCTGAACCCTAACAGTTTTCACCATAATGGCTACTAGAAACATTTAATCAATTTTTATTAAAAAATTCATTTGGAAAGAAATATGGTTTGAAGAAAAATATAATTAATAAGCTAGGTTTTTTACCTTACCATTATTAATTATATTTTTCTTCCATATTCTGCTATCAAAAAACAATGAGCCACCTAGAGAACAAATGTTCAATAAAATGTTGAATTAACCAAAATGTTTCAATTATTTTCTGTTATTGCATTATCAACATAGTTCAAAATATTCATGACAAAATTGTCAGTACAAGATATTGTCAATTCAAATACAATGGAATATTCTAATATATGTCTCAGTATTTAATATATTAGACAAAAATCATATATAATTACTATATATAGTATTATATGTAACTATACATGCAACTATATATTACACATATATTTATGTAACTATTCATGTAGTTATATGCATAGCAATCTACATAACCATGTATATTGTTACATACATATATTTTTAACTCTTTGATGAAAAAGTATGCTGTAATGCAGGTCAACTTTGATCAAATTATTACCCTACTAGACCTCATAAATCTCATGTTTTATGAAATTTTCAGGGATTTATAATCAGAAGACAAATGACAGGCTGAACTTTAACTTCTGAATAAACCTTTTCTTTCCCTATTAAAGACAGAATGAGGGATACAAAAATCTAAAAACAGTTTTTATTCATCAATTAACACATTAACTACCATGTGAGTTACATTTAACTCACTCTAGTTTTGAGCCTGGGGCCTCATGAAGCATATGTAACTTACATGTCTCTTCACCTTAGGAGCCGTGAGAACAAAAATAACAAATTTTTCAGTAAATTAGAAAGGATCATTTTGTTTTCAAAGTTTTTATTCTATTTTCATAACAACACACCGTAGCCTCAAGGAAAAATTTTTGTTTTCTTACATGGCAGTCAATATGTTAAGAAATAATGGGATAACTGTGAGAAAGTTGTGAAATCTTTTAATCTTGAGATATGTTGTAAAGAGTAACTCTTTTGTCCCTACCATGAGGAACACTGGCAGCATTTTTAGTGGGGTTGTAGACATTCTACCGTGAGAGAGACAGAGTAAGAGAGAGAGAGAAATTTTGAAGTTAAATGTATCATAGGCCTCTGTATTCTTTGATCAAAGTTATTCCATACCTCCTTTATATTCATACAATTGTTGAGATGCTTTCACAGGACAGCTGACAATAGAAACTTGATACATATTTAACAAATAAATACATGATTCCTTAATAATAAATAGAGCATAGCAGTGCAGAAAAAGTAAATACATCTTGAATGAAAAGATAGAAAAAAGCAATAAAAACTTTCTTGCTTTCTCAATAAATATTATTTTTATTTAGCCATAAAATGGTAAAAGTTATAAAGAAATCTTAATATTTTTAGCAAAGAAATAAATATGTTTATAATCCTCATCAGATCCTAATATTCAAATACTTAAATTCTTTTATGCAATAAAATTTAGTCAAAAATAAGATAAAATAGTTGAACTATTAATAAAAGAGAAATTATGCTCTGGGTCTAGCAGTCCACTATAGGAGTAAATAAGCTAAACACTAATAAGGCCTTGTTTCTCATATAGAAAATTTAAGAGAAATGTAAATGTGATTTTTGCAGATGTGATTATAATAAGGACCTTGAGATGATAACATGATCCTAAATTATCCAAGGGGGACCTAAATGTAATCTCCAGTGTCCCTATAATATAGAGGGAGAGGAAGAATTGGCAATAGCAGAAAAGACAATGTGGCCCTGGAAGCAGAGACTGGAATAATGTGGCCAGGAACCAAGGAAATGCCATAGTCTCCAGAAGTGGAATTTGTAAGAAATGTGTTCTCTATCGGAGCTTCCAGAAAGAGCACAGCCTTAATGACACTCTGATTTTAGATTCTTCAGATGCATATTGGACTTGTGAACTTAGGAATTATAAGATAATAAATTTATACTGTGTTAAATCACGACGTTTACTACTTATTATTTAAAAGAAAATTGTATTGGATATGACAAACTAGGCTACAAAAATGAAATCCCATTGCAATAATTTTAAAAACATGAAAAATACTTTTAAATCATATTTTTAAAGACATTAGAAAGGGAAGCAAAGAAGACTAAACCAACTAAATCAGAGAAAGAGTCTCAGCAAGATAAGCAGTTTGTCACTGACTACTTTCTTACTGAGTGAATTTCTCCAATTTCTGAAGTAAGCTAAAAATAGGACTTCAATTGAATAGAAAGAAGCTACTAGGAGTAACATAAATGTGAAAAAATATTTGGAAACTTTAGGTACACTGAATGCACATTAGTCATTTCTTCTTGTAGTTCTCTTGTTCTACCAGAGGCAGCAAACAAAACTAGAAGAACTCTAATAGAAAGATTAAACCCTCCTTTAATCCCAAAGGCTTTTGAATACTTCTCAATGTTTTACTATTCAAAGGAGGTCTGTTGAAAATATTTAACTCGTCTTCTTCTTAATACATTTGTCAAATTTGGACTAGAAACTTAAAAGCAAAGCTCATAACTAACAATACAAGCACTAAATAACCTTCAGTTTGTCAGACATGGGGAGACAGAGATTCACTATGGTGTCTATAAAATGCCCATGGGAGGATGTCTTTCTGGAGACATTGAAAAAACAGAGATAATACACATCTAATTAAAATTATAATCAAAGTTAATTTCCACTTAATGTATAATTGGTTCAAGAAAGGGCAAATATATTCCCAGAAAAAAATAGTTTAAACTTTAGCATTAAAAGTTATTTTATATAGAAAGTCTAAGACGCACAAAAAAATTTTAAAGGGTGAGAAAGTAATACATGTGACCAATTATCAAGTGCAAATGAAACCAACAGAAATAAAGCTTAAATAATATAATGTTGAAATTATCATATAAGAACTTTATAATCACTGTTATAAATATATAAAAGAAAAGGAAGAATGGGCGAAAAATGGTTGAAAAGATGGAGAACTTTACAGAGAATTTAAATCTGTGAAAAACATCAAATTGGGTAGCCCAAACTAAAACAGACAATATCTGAAATTCAAAAATCAAATTTATTGGATGGTTGTAACAGCAGAAGGGCAAAAGTACAGAAAATAGGATTAACAAGTCTTAAGACAACTTAATAGAAAACATTCTATCTCAAAAACAGCAGGAAAAATCAAGACATATAGACACACAAAGATATTCAATTGGATTTCCAAAGAAGGAGACAGAAAAAAGTAAGGCAGAAGCTATTCAAACATGTAATTACTAAGGGTTTTAAAATTCTGATGAACTATGTTTGTTTATAAATTCAAGAAGCCCAACAAAGCTAAGTGCCGTAAGTACACAGTAAACCACTTCTAAACACATTTTAATCAAACTATTAAAAATAATGCTAATGCAAAGTATTAAATGAGGCCAGAGGAAGACATAATGCCTTCAGAAAATCAATTTTAAGAATTATAAGAATGGCAGCTAATTTTTCAACTTGAAGGCTAAATGACTTTGTAATGTGATTTTTAATGGGCTGAAAGGAGAAAATAACTTTTATGCTACTATTATGTACCCAACTTATAGCACAAATCATTCTCAGACAAACAAACAACAACAAAAAGATGAAATTTGTCCCTAGGGATTGATCTTATAAGAAATAGTAGAGTCACTTTTTTCAGGTTCTTGGAAAATAATTTCAGATTATAAACATAGAGTAGTGCAAGGTGTAAATGAGGCCATCTGAAGAAAGAACTCTGCCCACAAAAGAAATGAAGAAGAGCATATTTGAAAAATCCAAAAGAAACTCATTATATAAATAAAATTATGAAATAAACTTTTGAAAAATAAAAGATCTGTAATAGCATTTGAACAGGTAAGAAAAATAATTATTAATCAAAACAAAGACAATAGATTCTTAAAAGCTAAATTGCGCTGCTCTGGAATGCAATCAGGTTTATTAAAACACTGATTTTACTCTTTTGACGTATCAAAACTCCCAGCAGAACTCAGAAGTCTATTTAGAAAATATATTATCTTATTGCATATGCAAACTGGGTATCTTCTTTTCCATAATTTTCAGAGAGAAACTTTGTCTAATTAGTAGAGAGAAAATTTGGTTACGAACCTTTCACGGGTATCCTTTGAGAAACAATAGGCACAGGTTCTACATTACCAAAAACTTTTTAAAATACAGGACTATCAGTTATTGGACTGAACTGTGTGTGTCAACTCAGTGGAACAGAATTCTCATGGAAGCCAAGTAGAGATTACTGTATTTGTTAGCTGTGTATACTACTGGCCCTGTAGTTGCAATAGGGCATGGTAAGAAAAGAAGAAATAAAATACGATATTTTCACTGACATTTGACATAACTACCTAGACTTTTTGTTTGTTTGTTTACAGATTTATTTTTTATTTGTTTGTTTTTGGCAACATTTTCATAATGTGGAATGCAAAAATTTTTGTTAGTTACAGTAATATTTTGGTATAACACTTATAATTTTATATGTAAACAATCGTGATATATGAAATTAGACACAGTTTTTCTTCTTCCTTTCCATATGATTATATCTTTTGTTGTTTTTCTTTCCTTTACGGTGTTGACTAACATTGTAATTAATGGTGAAATATGTAATATTTTTCATCTAAGATTAGAAAAAAATGCAAGGGTCTCCAATTTTATCACTTTTATCCAGAATTTTATTAGCAGTTTTAGCCAGTGCAATCGAGGAAAGAAAAACTTTTCCTAAATATAAGATAATGTTGTCCAAAAACAAAAGCAATTTTATTCTTTCCTTTTCAATTTGAATACCCTGTATTTCTTTCTCTTATCTGATTTCTCTGGCTATGACTCCCAGTACTACGTTAAATAGATGTGGTGAAAGTTTGGCATCCTTGTGTTGCTTTCTTGTATGGATAGTTGTTCAATCTGATGTTCCGGGGAGGAGACAATTGCTGGAAGGTTCTACTCAGCCATCTTGTTCTGCCTTCTCCCTCCCTCTCTTCCTTCTTCTTTCCTTCTTTTCTTTCTTTCTTTCTTTCTTTCTTTCTTTCTTTCTTTCTCTCTCTCTCTCTCTCTCTCTTTCTTTCTCTCTGTCTGTCTGTCTCTTTCTTTTCTTTTTTTGTTAATATCCTATTGCATTTGAACTGGGATGAATCATATTGTTTACATTATCATGTGTGTCTATAACTGAATTTAAGCTATATATTTTATCTTTTCACCAATTGAAGGACATCTTGATTGTCTCCAAGTTTTGGCAATTATGAGAAAATGAGGAAAGCTTCTATAAATATCTACATGCAGGGTTTTTTTTTTTAATCACAAAAGCTTTCTACTCATTTGAGTAAACACCAAGAGACATGATTGTTGAATCTAATGGCAAGAATATGTTTGGTTTTGTAAAAGACAAAATAACGAAACTGTCTTCCAAAGTGGCTGTACCATTCTGTATTACCACAGCAATGAATGAGAGTTTCTAGTGCTTTGTACCTTCACTAGCATTTGGTTGCCAGTGCTTTGGATTTTGGTCATACTAACAGATGGGTAGTAGTATACCACTGTTGTTTTAATTTGCAATTCCCTAGTGATACGTGATATTTCACATCTGTTCATATTTGTGTGTGTGTGTGTGTGTGTGTGTGTGTGTGTTTGCCATCTGTATATCTTCATTAGTGAAGTGTCTGTTCAGGTCTTTTTTCATATTTTGATAAGGTTTATTTTTTCCTTGACTTTCTAAAGAGTTCTTTAGGGTTATAAAAGTTCTTTTGGGAAATTATATTTTAGACAATTTGTTGCATAGCTTCAATATCCTAATATTCTACTGACTGTCATCACTGTCCTGTTTTTACTTCTCAAATAAACCACCTTGAGTTCCATTGTCTATAATTTAAAAAATTGCCTTGCATATGCACACCACCCGAAGAATGGACATATTTGAAACTCGGACTTGGCGGGGTGGGAGGCAAGGGCAACATATGTAACCTAAACATCATCCATAATATGCTGAAATAAAAAAAAAGTGCCTTGCATATATCGTCAAAATATCTATTAGGTCATTAAATATGAAGTGTCCGATTTTGAATCAAAAGTTTAGTTTATTATATCCCAAAAAAGAGCAGTACAATTAATCAAAGTATGTGCTTAAACTATTGACACAGTTTGGCCATCTCAATGGTAGCTTCTTTATACCAGCAGCAAAGAAAACTGGAGAGCATGTGGCGATAAAATCACAAAAGGCATTTTCCACAGTTTATTGAGAATTGAATATTTCTCCTTGCAAGAAATGGTTCAAAGCCTGTAAGAAGTGATAGTCTGGTAGTCAACTGGTACAAAATCTGGTAAATATGATGGATGACAGAGAGTTTCCAAGACAAGCTTCTGTAGCTTAAGCACTGTTGTTTGTGTGACATGTGATTGAGCATTGTCTTGCAAGAGAATTGGCCTGTCTCTCTGGACCAATCTTGGCTCTTAATCGCAAGCATCCTCATCATTTCATCCAATTGGTTGCAGTAGACATCCACTGTAATCGATTAACCAGGTTTCATGAAGCTGTAGTGGATAATACCAGCATTGGACCACAAAATAGACACAACTAGCTTTTTTGGATGAATATTCAGTTTTGGACTGTATTTGTACTTCATCTTTATTCAACCATTGTGAAGAATGCTTGCTATTGTCAAAAAGAATCCACTTTTCATCACATGTAACAATATAGTGTAGAAATAATTCATCTTTATGTTGTGACAGTAAAGAAAGGCAAGATTGAAGTAGATTTCTCTTCTGATGCTCATGTAAGTCATGAGGAATCCATTCATCCACCTTCTTTACTGTTAAGGACAGGCACAGGTTGGCACAACTAACCACAGGAAAAGAGGAGGGGGCAAAAACAAGGTGGCAAATGAGCATTTAGAACCAAACCAACAACAGCAAAAACTTGAGGTTAGGAACTTTTCCTGGCCAGGAGCATGCGCAGAAACAAGGTGGTCATGTCCAAGGGTAACTTTCTCCTCTTTAACATACATTAGCATAATAAAAATCACACCCATCAGTACCATGACAGTTTACAATTGTCATGGCAACCCCTGTAATTTACCCTATAAGGATAAAATTGAGCAGGGCCCTTAGCTGTAAGAACTCTCCACCTTTTTCCCAGAGAAATAATGAATATTCCACCTACCATTTAGCATATCATAAGGTATAGAAATAAAAGTAGAAATGTGGATTAATAAAATGTAGTATGTGTATACCATGAAGTTCTACTCAGTCACAAAAAACAATGGTGATCTAGCACTTCTTGTATTATCCTGGCTAGAGCTGGAGCCCATTCTACTAAGTGAAGTATCATAAGAATAGAAAAACAAGCACCACATGTATTCACCATCAAATTGGCATTAACTGATCAACATTTATGTGTGCATATAGCAGCAATATTCATCAGGTGTAGGGCAGGTGGGGGGGATTAGGAGATGGGTATATTCACACCTAATGGGTGCAGTGTGCACTATCTGGGGGATGGACATGCTTGAATCTCTGAGTCGGGTAGGACAAAGGCAATATATGTAACGTAAACATTTGTGTCCCCATAATGTGCTGAAATAAAAAAGAATAATAAAAAAAAGAAGAAGTGTGGTAAGACCCCAGCATTTTCTCCACTCCAGGAGATAGACACATTTCCCCTTAGGAAATGTACTTTCACTTTCTATTCTCTGCTGAAAAGCCTGCAATAAAAGCTGCTTGTGTGAGTTGTCTGTGTCTGTCATCACTCTGTTACACCAGTCTGGCTTGTGATTCTTCCAAGCCAGGAGCCAAAGAACTCGGGCAACATCACTCAAAAAGTCAACCCTGACATTTACCTTGCCAATTTGTTTCAAATGGTCCAACATTATTGGGATGGTAATGTCAAACCTTGATAATTCAAGCATAGGTTGAGATGGATTCACTCCCACTACAGCTTTCAGGTCATCATCATCCATGTTGGTCTTAGGTCGCCCACATGGCTCATTTTCAAGATTAAAATCACCAGAACAGAACTTCTCAAACCATCAACATACTGTGTGTTCATTAGCTACATCCTTCCCAAGCACTTTGTTGATACTTTGAGCTGTCTGCACTGCATTGGTTCCACGACAGAACTCATATTCAAAAATAATACAAATTTTTACTTATCCATGGTTTCACAAAAATTCCCCCAAAAAAGAATTTGAAAGATAATCACAAGCCAAACAGTGCTTTTGAAAGACTGAGGATGTACCTTCACAATAAAAATAAGAGCTGTCAAAGTGAAATGTCAGAGACATCAACAGTCAAACTTAGTACTTAAGGAAATTGGACATTTCATAGTTAATAGCCTAATACTTTCTTGCTTCATTGAATATGATTAGTAAAAATTCCAATCTAGGATTTAACTTTTTGCGTAGTTTATATGCTGATTGGTCTCATTTTAAAATCATAACCACAATGTTCAATGTCTTTAATATTTGATGAGAACATTTAAAAAGAGGTCATTGTATTGTATCATGTGTAATAAATAATATGGATATCTTAAATTCCACATAATACAGTTAAAGTTACAACTTATGTTTAGATCTAACATTACAATTTATGTTTAGATCATATTTGAATTTGCTCACATCCAGTGAATTGCACTTTTTGATCCATTCTTTTTCATAACTCTTTTTGTAGAAATTGATTTTAATTAAATTCTGCTTTATTAAAGTATACCTTGATTTTATAGCATTAGTATTAGTATTAACGAGTCCATGGCATCACCTTATGATTTTCTTGTCTCTTAGTTCCTCTAAAAATCACATTAAAATACAAATAAAGCAAGGTACTTTAATCTAATACTTAAATCTCTGTGCAATTCCACCGTAAGAAAAATGGTATTGCAAAAAGAAAAACAGAGAAGTTATGTAATTTTATTAAGAAAAATAAAGGACTCATGGAACAACATAATACGCATTATATCATGTCCTCAAATGTTGTGGTAAATTCCAAGTGATTGCAATTTTTATCTATGAAACAGCTGCGTCTGTGCATCATGTTAATTCTAATCCATATGAGAAGATTATTCAATAAAAATCAGTTTTTTATACAGTAAAATGTAATAGAATAAAAGCATGTACTTTTCAGTAATGAGATAAGAAAAATAACACACATAATTTAGTAAAAAAACATAGAAATGATTGTATTATATAAATTTTGAACCCCAGTATTTCCTTTATAAGTGCTAGATACCATGAGGTATACTGGATTCTATGAAATTTAACCTAACGGTTTTTACTTATACAGGAAAGATTTGATTCTGACTTTTCAGAAGTCAATATTTGATTGTCACTTCTTTGTATTTTATTTCTATAATAAACCACATGAAATAGGATTCATTCATCTTTATAATTAATAGACAAATTTTCTGACACTACATTTAATAAATTATAATAGAGATATCTTACTTGTATAGGTGAGATTCCAAGGAAGGACAGATAATCTAGCGTAAAATGATAAAGGGAGCTCACAGAGATATACATCAGACAAGTCAAACGCTTCTTGGTCCAGTGAAGGCTCTTGATAAAATTATTTAACACATAGTTTAAAAAGTTTTATAGAAAAATGTTTTTGCTCTGATTTATATAGAAACTGTGATTCAGTGATACATTATACATTGATTTATTTCTTTTAAAATTAGCAGTATATTAGGCTGAAAATGGAGAGCCAATAGAAGTGTTGACATAATTTATATAGGCTGCAAATGTTAAGTGTTTTATTCATTGTAGGAATAAATCTATCCCTTTGTTTAAAACTATCAATTAAGTTGATGGCTAAAATACATTAAAATAGATGTATAGCATGCTATTCAAGACAAGTAAATGGCCCATCTATCACTACTAAGTAAATGATTGTAAGAAAAAAATGATAATGAAAAGATGACACTTTAGCTTTCAATTTACATCAAATTAGAAGCAAAGAATATGGTTCACATATTGTAAACACTAAGCAATAACCTAAAAATGTTCCTAGAGTTCTAAGACATGTTTTCTTAACTAACTTTGCTATTTTAATTAGCAGTTATATAGAATCTTAATTTATATAAACATATGTGAAACAAAAATATAAAAAGGAAGCAACAAAATCCAATTAATACTATTTTCAGTTAAAGTAATATAGAAAGGACTATGTATTTGTGTCTTGTAGAATTATTCTCCTTCGTTTTAAATGTTTATAAGGCTTCCATCGACTGGTAGAAGTCATGATAAAACAAACATTAAAATCTATAAATAATTTAACTGAAAAGTGATTGTTCTCACAATTTTAGAGAAGACATTTAGATTTAGGGTAAGTAACTATTAATCCTTAGTTAATAGATACTTTTCCAGTCAACATTTTAACTCAAATCTGTATCATTCCAAAACACATACACATTCCCAAATGTCCCAATGTCTTGGAGTTAAATCATTGATAAGATTAGCAATTTAATTGAAGTCATAACAGAAAAAAAATATTTTTTGCACAAAATAAAATTATTTCTGAAAATAATGTCTATTTTCCTGAAATCTATTAGCTGTCACTTTAAATAAATGAAAATCATGATGTTATTTAACTATATGAAATCTTTCAATTTACCTAAATAGTATCTGTTGATTCTCTTTTATGTTTTAAAATAAAAAGATTTGACCATAATACTATACAAGTTTTCTTCTTTATACTAAGGCTTGATTCTTCTTTCCAACAATATCGCCATGATTTTGTAAAAAATAAAATTAGCACTGGTAAGAAGACTTATTTCTGAATCTAGATTTCCATTTCTATTTCCCTTTCCTCTTGTTTTTTCTCCTCCTTATTCATCTCTTCAACTTTTTTCTTCATATCATTCCTCTTTTCAAACATCTTAAGAACAAAGAAGTATTTTAAATAAGGAATATATAAAACTGTCATGTTATTGAGTTTGGAGATTTTTGATTCCAGCAGATTTTAATATAGACTTGCTTGAGATATGGTGTTAGATTCATATTGAAATATTTAAAGACACGTTATTAATTGCCACCTTTAAAACTCACACTTCCATTGGGCGGTTGTTTTGTTGTGACTACTCGTAAGAATATTTTTCTAGGGAACCAAAATATCACTTTCTGTAACTTCATTCATTGATAATGTGCATGTAGTTCTGTCAGCTGTATTGACATCAAATATGTGCTATATTGTACAACTGTTCAAAACCTTTTCTGCTTCTCCTGAGGAAGGATTATCCTGCTGTATCTTATCAATGTCAAGGCTGTCAGTATGATTTGCTGTGACTGTCTTTGCATGAGGATCATATTTCCATCGCCACCCTATTATCTCAGACTTAGTTTGGGATTTGTGGTGATCTACCCAGATAGAAATTATACATCTCTGAATTTTGAAATCAGGAAAGGACATATAAATCATTTTGATCAATGAAATTAGTGTGGAAGTGATATGTGTCATTTCTGAAGTTTTAAAAGCCAACTCTCAGTTAATCTTATCCTTTTGTTCCCTCTTCCAAACAATGGGCATGCCTTGGCAAGAGTCTGCTTCTTCAGCCTGGACCTGGTGGGAAGACAACATTGAGCAGAGATGTATTTTTCACACAATAAACATTTAGCATGAGAAAGAAGCAAATTTGATTTTCATAAGCCGTTAAGATTTTGATTTGTTTATTAGCACAACATAGCATATTCCATTCAGACTAATTGTTGTAACTAAAATTTCTTAAATCAAATACGGAAAAAATGTGAACTAGTTAAAATATAAATTTTAGTGTGGCTCAAGATTTTTTATGATGTAGCAGTGGTGGGATCTACTTTACTCTGAGGGCCAGATGTTTTTATGACAGTACCCACATGGTAAGTTATAATTGTTTGAGCAAAAAAATTATCTAGAAATTTGTCTCTATGACATTCTGATTCATTTTGTTTTCAGGTTGCAATCGCTTTTGTTGGTACTATAAAGTTAGATATAATGGCCCTATAAATAAATACAATTTCAATCAAAATTATTTTGGGGATTATATTAATCATGGTTCTCTGAGAAACAGAACCTATATGTATAATATATATGTAACTATCATATATACTATATATACATATGTCATATATAATACATATGCATATATATGAAAAGTGATATAAGAAATTGGCACATAATGATGTTGGTTGGCAAGACCAAAATCTGCCATGTGGGCCAGCAGTTGGAAATTTAGGACAGCCAATGATGCACAGCAAGGTAGAGACTAGGAAAAGTCAATGGTGTAGGTAAAATTTGAGTACAGTCTGCTATAGAATTTCCTCTTCATAAGGGGTTGGTCTTTTTTTTTTTTTTTTTCTATTTAGGTCTTCAACTGATTGCATGAACTTTACCTATAATATGAAGAGGAATCTCTTACTCAGAGTTCACCAATTTAAATGTTTATTTAATCCAGAGATACACTCTTAATGGACACATAAAATTAACTATCATGTGGATATATCTATTTATATAGGTAGATGGATAAACAGTACAAGCTGTACTGATTTCTACTGATTTTGTGAAGAGATTATTTCACTTTTGATTTGGGCAAACATTTAAATTTTTTACCTAATTATTCAAAATCATAAGTTTGTATATACTACACTGCTCTTTACATTTATTTATTTGTTTATTTTTTATTTCAGAGTATTACAGGGGTACAAATGCTTTGGTCACATAAATTGTGCTTGCACTACCCAAGTAAGAGCTGCAAGTGTGCCCATCCCCCAGACAGCATGCACCGCACCCTTTAGGTGTGAGTTTGCCTATCCCCACCTCCACCTCCCACCTACCCAACACTTTGTGAATGTTATTTCCCATATGTGCACAGTGGTGTTGATCGATTAGTACCAATTTAATGGTGAGTGCATGTGGTGTTTGTTTTTCCATTCTTGTGATACTTTACTTAGAAGAATGGGCTCCAGCTCCAATCCAGGATAATGCAATATGTAGTTCACCTTTTTAATAGCTGAGTAGTACTTTGCATATACTACATTTTATCAAATCACTCATATATTGGTGGACATTTGGGTTATTTCCACATCTTTGCAATTGTGAATTGTGCTTCTATAAACATTCAAGTGCAGATATCTTTTTTATAGAGTGTCTTTTTTTTCCTTTGGGTAATTACCCCATAGTGGGATTGCTAGATCAGATGGTAGTTCTACTTTCATTTCTTTGAGGATCTCCATACTCCTTTCCATAGAGGTTGTACTAGTTTGCAGTCCCACCAGCAGTGCATGAGTCTTCCTATCTCTCCACATTCACACCAACGTTGATTGTTTTGGGACTTTTTGATAAAAGCCATTCTCACTGTAGTTAAATGATATCTCATTATGGTTTTGATTTGCATTTCCCAGATGACTAGAGACATTTAGCAATTTTCCATATGTTTATTGGCCATTAGTCTATCTTCTTTTGAAAAGTTTCTGTTCATGTTCTTTGCCCACTTTTTAATGGGGTTGAGCATCTACAACAAGCCAATTTAATAGACCGTATTAGAGAGATAGTCTTCACTGGGGAGGAAAAGCACTGTTAGATAATCTAACTTGGGTAATATTTATAATTACTATATAACTTAATTAGTTTTTTTCTTTCTTTCACATTAGTCACAATTCTTTGAATAGTTTTTTTCTAAATTGGCCGAAAATGTCTTTAAAATTATGATTTTATTTTCTTAAATAACTTAAAACTGATTGAAAACAAATTCTATGTTCACTGATTTCAAAACTACATAATTGAGTCACAATTTATTTTATTCATTCACAGATAATACAATTTGCGTGTTCAGTAAATTTACACTTGATTTCAGCCAAATGAGAAATGATGTGTTAAGTGAATTTATCAATGCTTAATTAGTCATCAAGGCATTTCAACTATCTAATAAGATTTGTTGTGATGGTGATGGTGATGACTATGAGGAGGATGTTTTTGGTTTTGTTTTTACTTGTTTGCTGTTTTTGTGTTTTGCTTTTGTTTTATTTTCCTGACTACAACCTTAAAAATAATTCTCATTACTTTATATTTTATATTAACAACAATAATAATTGATGACAGATATAGGAAACACAATTAAATTTCCTTAATAAAGTACCTTAGAAATAGCTTTGCATAGTACCTCTTACATTGCTACTATTTAAGAAATAACTGCTAAATATTCAAAAGTTATAATGCATTCTACCATATTTGGAGATAATTGATTAAAACATGTTTAAAATTTTATGCTTGAATCATGACTTGAGAAAAAATATCAGGGTGCAAAGTTCGTTTTATAGTCGAAAGATTGTTTTGCTCTTACCTAGGTTAATTATGTAGGTATACATTTCCAGATTAAGACTCTCATTACCCTGGGTTTGTTCAAAGCAAAAACTGAAACAAAAACTTAATTCCAGTTAGCAAGTCAGAGACTGGGGAGGTAAAACCAAGAAGAAAGAAAAACAAATATAGAGTTGATTATTAAGTTGGCTATCCCTATGGAAGACTGGTGCTTGATTCACCTGAAAAACGAATCTAAACAGTTATTTCCAAGGATGTTATATACTGCCTTACAATCTAAAGATATCAAGCAAGAATTGAATGCTTCTTTCTTACTACGAAGGAGTAGAAGGTAAAATTCCCCTAGATCCACAGGAGAGGTTCTATTAATAACATGCCATGTATAATTAGATTTCTAAACTTTACTAGTGTGGCACATGTCTAAATCCTCTGAAGGCTTATCTTCACTAGTAAGTTATCCAGGTTAATTACGAGTTCCTAATCAACAGGTATAATTAGCCTGATATCATAATTTTACTGAGAATCAGTGAGATATTTTGCACAATTTAAAAATGATCAAGATCCTTGTGTTCTATATTATAATAAAGAGCAAAGTCTTGAGAAAAGAGTTTGGAGATGTCCTCTTCTTCCTTTGTAAAATAAGACAGGCTTGCTTTTTCCTATTGATGGGGTTTGAGGAGAGGCTCTAGTCATTTTTTCTAGTGTAATTTCTCATTATTGTTCAAATTGGGTAGTTCCTATTTCTATATCTTCAAATTCACTGTGTTTGAAGATTTTTCCTTTATTGAGAAAAATATGTTTTCTTATAGTTTCTTTTTTATCCTGTGCACAATTTATATATTTTAAATCCATTATTTAAATTGACAGATAAAATTATATGTTATCATGCACAACATGAGTTTTGAAGCATATATACATTGTGGAACGGGTAAATCTAGCTAATTAGCATATGCATTATCTTATATAGTTATCACTTTTATGGTGAGAATGCTTAACATCCAATTTCTTAGCATTTTTTAAGAATACCATATATCATCATTAACAAAGTCACCATGCTGTACTGTAATTTTTACCAATTAAGCTTACTT
Organism: Avahi laniger; assembly: GCA_963575035.1. Lineage (NCBI taxonomy): Eukaryota > Metazoa > Chordata > Mammalia > Primates > Indriidae > Avahi > Avahi laniger. The sequence goes on from CAUYSK010106628.1 coordinate 23,584, forward strand.
TTATACTTTAAAAACATCCACTCCATCAATAATTTTATTAATATAACACACTAGTCTCTTTTATAGGGGAGGAGTGTCCTAAAATATAGACAACACTTTAATGATTTTCATATCACTCTGGTTTTGCTCCCACTTCTCTTCCTGTGTCTTCTGTTTTATGAGATTTTTTTTTCTTCCCTTGCCTTTTCCTTACCTGCAGATGTTTCAAAGGATCAATTCCTAGTTATTCCTCCCTATAGTCTCAATGCCTAGTTAGTCTCATGCTCAGGGCTTTTAGCTACGTCTTTGTCATGATGATTTTCAATCTCTCAAAGTCATGAATTATATTCTCATATTCTCCACAATCATTTGGATATTTCCTTCCAGTTGTTCAAAAGACAATTTAAATCAGAAATATTTAATGTATATATTTTCATATCATCATATGTCATAATTTTCCCTACCAATTTAATCGTGAGTCTAGGAAGTGTCTCAATAGTCACTTCCCCCCACCCCCAGGGTGTACATTCAGTTGATTGCAAGTTAATATTTTGCTCAAATTTCTTCAAGGATTTTAACTCACCAGAGCATAAAATTATCCTTTGTTTAGTATGACATACAAATCTTAGATTTAAACTACCATTATAATATCCTTTGTCTCTCACACAAGCACACTTTGGCCATAAAAAATAAAAATCACTGTATATGTTCTTTGGTTGAGAAATCTGTTTTAATTTCTGCTACATCCTCTTACTTGAGCTTCCAGACTGAGCAAGAGCTGGAGTCCAATTCCAGAAACCCAGTTCTAAAGTCAGGTACTTCTGCTTGTTGACATGCTACCTCAAGGTACCTACACATGTTTTTCTAATTCTAAGTACTTTCCAGACATATTCTCTACCACTGTGCACTGCTTGAGACCATATTTCACCCCAGGAAATCTCAGTGCTAATATTTGCCTGAAATACAGGTGAGCTTGCTTAGTGCAAAGGTTATTGATTCTGATCTGCTTAGCCGATCTTTGCCTTTCTGGCTGGATGATGCTGCCTTGTCTCACCTCAACTCACTTTTCTTCCTTTATTGAACAAAAACAATGCTGATTTTTCCTGTTTTCTATCTCTCACCTCAACCTTTATCCCATTTGGTGAATTTCTAATATTTAATATAATCGTGTAGTCAGTCTACCATAATTTTAAGCAAATGTTGTGTTTCAAATTCAGTGTATTTTATTAAATATATCAAAAAGTTTTTGTTTCTATCATCATAATTGAATAATATTGTATAATTTAAATTACATTTCAAATGTGTCATTTTTGCTTATATACAAATGTATGTATATATACATATATATTTCTTTGTTTCAATATAATCTATATTTTACAAAAATTATGATGTAGAGGTATAGGAAGAATCACATGAAAATGTGTAAACAAATTAGATTTTTGTTTCTTAGTGGAAGCATTCAGACCCCTGATAGAGGATCTTTTTAATTGAAAAAGGTGTTTTGTAAGTGGTTAGGAATGAAAATGCCAAGATAAGCTCAATCCCTTCCATACACAATATATATTCAGTGTTTGGTAGGCAAAGCCACTTTTTATTTAGCATTGTCTATGAATTGTGTTTAGGAATGCATTTGGTTTTTAATAATTTTGTTCAACATGATCTACCCGTTTCCTATTTTTACATCTTGGTAATTCTGCATGCCACTAGTCTTGTCAAGCAGTTTATTACAGAGTCATTTGGCTGAAGGTCATAATTCAATACATATTTTAAGTGATTACCCTTTCTCTCTTTGTAGTTATTCTCATTCACCTCTTGAATGCAATGTCTTATAGACATGCTTTGAGGACTTTATTTGTATTTACTCCCCATAAATCTTCAGCTTATCAGGCTAGTGAACTAATAAGTATTTTTATGTTGCCTGTAGACTGGCTGCTTTCCAGTATTTCATTGTTAGCAATTCTGTTTAGTCTTTTCACGTTATATTTTTAATAGTTTAATTTTTTAAGGTCCATTGAACACTCCTGTTTATGATGTTTCTCTTAATCGAATCGTCACATGGGTATAAAAAGATATGTTTTGAAAGGTCATAAACAAAAGCACAAGAATAAGTAAAAAAGTGTGTTGTTTAAACAAAGTTATATTTCTGAGGAAATAAGTATGGTAATAGCTAAATAAATAAAGAAGATATATATATATATATATATATATATGTACATAACTGAATTCTGCTACCTGAGAAAATGCTTTCTGGATTCTGTGACACACACTTAAATTCTCTTCATGTAAAATGATATTTTATTTTTGCTCTTATTTCTGTTTATGGTCCTTTATTCAGTTTTCAGAGACTGAATATTGTGAATTTCTGTCATTTTTATGCCCTAGAACCTGTTTATATTGAAATAAAAACAGTGGAGTCAAGTGCTGTGAAATAATTTATTGGGGATAATCTTATTCAACACATGAGAAATTTTCTTCTTCACAGTCTATTCAATGTCTTTATATATTTGTACTCTTAGACAGTAACAAATAAATAGCTAACTATTGAGCATAATATTCCAACTAGTATTTTATTTAAATCTAAGAATGTATATTCTTGTGGTTGTTTTCTATTTATTCTCTGTTTTATGTCCTTTTCTTAACTTTTTCTAAGTTATTCAAATAGTGACATTAAAAACAATACTGTTATTTACCAGTTGATAAGTTCATCTTTGGTTCATAAAAACTGGGTGGGTGGAGTTCAATATTCTGTGAATTGCAGGCAATATTATGCCCACAGTACTGGGATTAACAAGTGTAAAATTGAAGCCTTGTATAAATTCTTGAAGTATAAGAAGATTTAGAAACAAGAGACTCAAATGATAATTATCAGAACACAAAACACTTCAATAATTATATTGACACAAAATTAAGAAATGATAAAATCTGGAAAATTATGATGGAGAAAAGAGGAGGAAAAGGTCTGCTTTTGTCTCTTTAGCTTAAGTACATATTATAAAAAAATGTATAAACCTGGGAAATGTTTTTAATTCCTTATTGTAATCACATGACATTTATGATCCTTTTGCAATATGAATGCTGATAATTAAATCCTTGTGGCTTTTAAAAAATAAAAATATGGTTTTATTATTAGTTTTCTTTTTTCTCTTTCATAGATAATGAAATTAGCAACTGTTGACCTTGCTTAAAAACTTGAATTTTTATTCCTGTGTTGGTTGCAAATATCGCTATAGTATAAACACTATCAAAAACCATGAAGTTTATAATTAGAATTAATAGTAAATAACATTATTGATTAAATATCTGAATTCTATGATATAAAAATTAGGTCAAAATATTTTACACAATTTCATCAACATATTTTATCAACTATAAAAATTTAAATTAGCAATGTTGATACTTCAATTAGGATAATGGTCTCCAGTTCCAACCAAGTTGTTGCAAAAGGCCTTCATTCACACTTCTTCATCGTATGAGTAGTATTCCATAGTATACATATACCACATTTTGTTTGTTTTTATTTTTATTTATTTATTTATTTTATTTCACCACATTACGGGGGTACAAGTGTTTAGGCTACATATATTGCCTTTGCCCCACCCGAGTCAGAGCTTCAAGCACGTCCATCTCCCAGATGGTGCTAACTGCACCCATTAGTTGTGAATATACCCATCCCCACCTCCTCCCGCACCTGCCCAACACCTGATGAATGTTACTACTATATGTGCACATAAGTGTTGATCAGTTAAAACCAATTTGATAGTGAATAAATGTGATGCTTGTTTTTCCATTCTTGTGATATCTCACTTAGTAGAATGGGCTCCAAATTTATCTAGGATAATGCAAGAGGTGCTAGATCACCACTGTTTTTGTGACTGAGTAGAACTCCATGGTATACATATACCACATTTTATTAATCCACTCATGTATTGATGGGCACTTGGGTTGTTGCCACATCTTTGCAATTGTGAATTGTGCTGCTATACACATTCGAGCACGGATGTCTTTTTTTATAGAATGTCTTTTTTTCCTTTGGGTAGATGCCCAGTAATGGTATTGCTGGGTCAAATGGTAGTTCTACTTGTAGCTCTTTGGGGTACCTCCATACTGCTTTCCATAGAGGTTGTCCTAGTTTGCAGTCCCACCAGCAGTGTATGAGTGTTCCTATCTCTCCGCATCCACGCCAACATTTATCTTTTTGGGACTTTTTGATAAAGGCCATTCTCGCTGCAGTTAAGTGATAGCTCATTGTGGTTTTGATTTGTTAACTCACTCATGAATTGATGGGCATTTGGGTTGATTCCACATCCCTGCAATTGTGAATTATGCTGCAATAAACATTTGAGTGCAGGTGTCTTTCTGATAAAATGATTTTTTTTTTCCTTTGGGTAGATACCCATGAGTGGGAATGCAACAGTTGTTTTTCAGTTTTCATCTCATTTAACTTTTTAGCTTTTTAAGAAAGCTTTCTTCCTTTGGTTTCTGAACACAGCATTTTCCTGGCTTTCCTCTGCCTGTGTGATTACTCTCCATCGGTATTATTTTCTTGGCATGATTTCATTGGTTGGACATTAGTAGTTGCTGTGACCTAGTGCTTGGTCATGAGCTTCCTTCTCATGCTACATTCTCTCCTTAGGTCATTTTATCCATGTTCATGGATTAAATTGATTACAACACTGAAAATTTATATTTTCAAGTAGGACATGTCTATGACTTTCAGACCCAATTATTTAAATGCATATGTTTCAAAGAATCCTAAAACTCAAAGAGTTCACTCTTCATGACTTGGTAAATTTCTTCATCATCTATTCATGTAACTAAATCAGTACCCCAGAAGCCATCTTTGACCTCTCTTCCCTTACATTATAAATTGACAATTTAGTTCTATTGATTTAGTCACATCTTTATCATCTGCAGTAGCTTCACTGTTGATCAAGTCACATCTAATATTGCTCAATTAAAATACAACATTTTCTCTGCAAGGAGAATGAGATTTCCTCTAAGTAAAAATGTAGATTCTACTCCCAAGCAAAAATGGAGTTCCTGCTCCATTGTTTAAAATATGTTAACAGAAATTAATAAAGGTATCTTTTATTTGTAATCTTACTTTATTGATGTCTGTCTCTATCACTAGCATAAAATTCATTGAAGACAGAGCCCAAATAATTTTTGACTCATTATTTTTTCAGAAATTATCAGGAACTAATTAAACATTTGTTGAAAGAATAAAGAAACCATCATATTTTCTACCTGTAAATACAACTAAAATTGTTTTCTATCTAATATTTTCTTTAAATACAGTGTAAATTTTGCATTTGGTTAAGAAAGTGATGTAGACCTGAATAAAAATCCTCCACTTGTTTCATCCTGGCAAATCAAACAACAATAGGCATTATATCATTCCTCAATCATATAATCAATAGATTTAAAGGGTAACTCTTTGAGGACAAAAATTAATCTGAACTATTTTCTGTTATTATATTTTTTAAAAATAAGCAAAGTAAGCATAAATTAAATTTATGAATCTGATAAAGTTGGAGAGATATTTTGTTTTTCTGAATATGGGAAATATTGATGGTCTAATTTACATATATTTTATTCATTTTACTTAATGTATTTTTTATATTTAAAACATTAACTGGGAAAGTTTTAATTTATACTAAATTTTTGAAAGTTTTAAAAATAATTTTATAGTTACAAATAGTTTGCTTTATATAAGTTACAATATCCTTGCAAAGTGAACTCCTCAAGTATTTTCCCAAACCTTATGAGGATCGTTGAATGTATTTTCTTCATTTTACAGAGAAAACCTTTGTTTGTCTTCTAGATTTTATTGTTTTTGTTTTTTAAATTATCTTGGGACATTTACGTAATTGCTGTCTCTATTTTGTCAAATTTTGAGTCCTCATTTGGCATCATCCAAGATGCCTACAAATATTGACATTAAAATTACTCCATAATTATGAAATAGAAATTTTTATATATGTAAACACAATAAAAATATTTACAGCTGCTATTGAATAAATAAATATAGAATAATATATTTAATGTCTTAAACTTTTCTCCATAGTTTATATGAGCAAATTTCAATGATACTTTTGTATTTGATCAATAAAATTTTACTAAATTTCAAGGGCTGTGATAAGAGTTTAAGCTTAGTCCTCAGAACACTATTTTAGGTAGTTATTATTCAAACATTGAAACTCTAAAAGCAGAAATTTGTATATATTACATAATTTGCTAGAAATCATAAAAATAATGAATGGCAGTTAAGATATTTAACTATAGCCTTATTTAACCTCATCTTCTATGTATTTGAACACAACTACTTATTTTTCATCTTATTACAATTGATGAATAGTATACCTGCAATTTACTAATTCGTTAATTCCTTTACCATCCAGCTGGGCTTAAATTGAAATAATTATTATTGTAATTATAAAATACAAGTTTACTTATATTTTTCCAGAAATGTATAGGTAGATAATTTTATAATGAATAAATTCAAGTACATTGTTTATTAATACACCTTGCCCTAACTACTCAGAGAAACTAAAACATGATTGCATTATGGAAAGTATAAAGAGGGTAGTACAGGGGAGTCCTTTGGGGTGCTTTGGATATTTAAATAGAGAGTTGAATAAAAGTTTCCTATAAATTTTTAGCTCTATCTAAGGCACAAGATACTCAAAATGATAATCCTTGATAACAACAAAAGCAAGTTCATTAAGGATTGGTCTGGCAAAAGCTGGGCTTAGAAGAAATGCATTAATGTGCAAAGAATGTCTTCAGATAGGGTGAAATCAGGGAGAAAAAAAGACATTTGTAATAACACTGAGCAAAATAACAATAAAGCAATAGCTTTGGAAACATTACATCTGCAGAAAATCTGATAGGTCTGAATTCAATCTAAAGCTGTCAAAAATACTAATGAAAAATATATCTTTATATTTAAGGAACTTTCTTCTAAATTCAATTTTTTTTCATGAGAAAGATAAATTTTCCCTTACGTTGGGCTGTTTAGGCATGAAAATTTAATTAAAACAAAGATGATGTCACCAAAATTACTCGCTCACTGAGACACAAAAATAACTATTGACAAATAACAAGTGTATTGAAGATTATAATCATGTTCCTGTAAATTGTTTTTATATCTATTTACAAGAAATATTTAATTTCAATAAACCTATTTTTTTCAACAGAGATTTGGTCACAGCCATTGTCAATATTCAAACTAAAGTTTTCTTCTAAAACAACATCTGAACATGTCTTAAATTTCTCAATCAATTCTACCATTTTACTTTATTGAGTTACTTTAGTTCAGTTACCCAGTTATGACTAAAATTAAGCATACTTAAAATTATGTCTATGAAGTTGAATCAGGAAATGCAATTTCATCTTTCCCAGACAATCTATGTTCAAATCACATATCCAGATAAGTATGCATATAACACACATTGTCTAAAATTACTCACAATTTTATTTTCTTTCTTTGGATTATAAAATCTCTTAAGCTATAAATTATTTTAAACAACTCCAGGTTGCAGGCAGCCTTGCCCATATTGTCCCAAAATGCACAAAATTATCATGATTAACTATAATTTATAAAACACATTAAACAAAATTCCTGTCTAGTAAATTCATATGGAGTTTTGAGTTATAGCATCAAAATAAATACAGACAAAAAACTTCATTATATTAAATTTTAACATTTTGGTGTGGGAGCATTTCCAAGGATTGGTTTAAAAGTGAATATAGCTGCCTTAATCTCTCCATAAGACTGTCTGTTCTTGGATATGACTGTACCAAAGGTATCTGGGAAGAATGAATTTTGCAGAATACATTTCAATTTTTTTTTTCAGACAACAAGCATTCCAATGACAATACAAGGTATAAAGATTTAGCTGAGAGCAGTTCGAATGAATATTGGAGGAGAAAGGGATTAAAGGAAACATATCTATTCCCTTCTACTAAAAATGTTTACTATAATGCTTACAAAAGCAAAACTCTGTGGTCAAATATATTTTTTGTTCTGTGAAAGAATTACTGTTTCTCTAGTCTGGACTAAGGTAAGGAAGTATTTTATACTGGACAACATTGGAGAAATTCGTGTTAAGAAGACATTATAACAAACAAGATTTCTCCCAGGAAATATTTCAAACTTTTAAAAAACTCACAGGAATACACAAGATGCAATATTAAAAATTATTGCATTTTTATCAGTCAGTCACAGTTCTGAATATTTTTAAATTCCTACACATTAAAGATATTTAAACAAATTAAGGAGCAAAACAACAAAAAGATAAACAGTGTGATGAGAGATTTTTAGAGAAAAATAAGCAACTAAAAAGTTTTCTCCATCAGGGCAAAGAATAGATTTTTTTTTTGGTTCTGAGGTAGATTACCATTTCTAAAGAAAAAAGTGTTTAATTTAATGGAGACAATTTATAATGTGGATTCTTGAGTTTCAGCATCAATACACAAAGAAGCCAAAAAGGAATTAAAAAAAAATATGGTATTTATCCCTTCTGGTATTTTGTAAGCTGTATTACATTCTTGTAAAGCTCTTAGTGTCAGTCTTTGCTCTGGATAATTCTTAGAAATGCCAAAGTGAAGTGATTTTTGATCAAGGTGCAGTGAATGATATATCTTCTACTTCATTGTTACCTCTATTTAAAACTACAGGTTTTAAAAATCAATTTTAGACTGAGAAAGGAGAATAAAGAATTTGTTAATTTCACTCTTTAAATTATTGTGAATCAATATATAAATTTTGTGAATGTTTAGGACATTAAAAGACCATTATAAGCATCAACTGTTAAGCCTTTCTATTTAATGTAATTTAATTTATAAAGATATAATCAACATAATATTCATATGCAATTGAGGCCACAAGTTTGTTTTGTTTCAAAGTAATAACCATTATATTTTAAGCAACAATTCTACATTGTGTAAATAAGAAACATAATATGCACTATTGTACTATGCTCTCTCTCCCCCTTGGGAGTTTCTTTAATTCTTTTTATCAAAGTTTACTGAAAATTATATAAAGTATTCTCAAAATTAATTTTCAAGAGTTAATTCAGAAAAAAATAATTAATGACAAATTTGAATGTTATATGTGCAAATATAGGGCTTGATAATATTCATCGCACATATTTAAATAAAATTTTAATAAGCCAATGCCTATGCAGTGCCAATACAATCCTTGAATAGTATTCATGGACTCAGTTACATATTCTGTCTACATATAATCCAGAGAATAGATGAATATTCTTTCCTTGTGAAAGTGGTTAAGAACTTGTTTTGACAATATATTGTCTACTTAAAATCTAAGATGTTATCAGCAAGTTTAACAAATTTCCAACATAACTTATTAATACCTGACCAGGTACATTAAGTTGCTATATTTTTTAAAAATCACAAGTTTTTTCTGTGATAAAGATTCTGGATCAGTTGTTGCATCCATCTGTATATTTGCTTTGACATTTGAGTAATATTCATTTAAACATTTAAAAAAGAAAATAGTTCTATTAATATTAATTATTATATAAACTTTGCATTTCAAATCAATTTTAGAAGCACTCCAAGACTGTGACTCCATCCTATTATACAATTATTTGAATAATTGAAAAATTTGCGTTTGTATTTTTCATGTTTTAATGAGGCAATTCCTTATCTTCTCTTCCACAGTTTTCTCTGAAAACCACCTTTTGTCTGTCTCTCTGACTCTCTGACTCACTGTTTCCTTCTCTCTTTCTCATTAATTTTATTCTTGCTAGCAAAATTCCAGCCACTCTGGGTACCACTCCTATTTATACCTAGCATAAACAGTAATTTCTGCAGGAGTTTCACATTCTGTCTACCAGATTATGTTACCATTAAAAGATGCAGTAGGTATATAAAGACAAAATCATTGCTAATATGGAGTCCAAATGAGAATATAAACAGATTCAACTGGCAGCAAGAATAATTTAAAAGCTATGTGCCTTCAAGGTTCACTAGAAATTCATTGCTGTGTTAAGCGTGCAAACTATAATGCCAAGACTGGATTACGCTTTGCTGCATACACACAGAAAAACTGTTAATTTCATGTACCTATCTATAAATTATTCTAGACTCTTCCTTGAAATAAATTGCCTTAAAAATAATATGTTGAATATTAAGATACATCTAAATTATTATAATTGACTACTGTTTAAATCAGTTTTGAATAGTTAATGTTTACATAATTTACTAAATTACAATAAATTTTTTGCTTAAGGAATTTCACATTTAATTTTTAAAGGGGAAAAGGGCTGTCTCCTTATCTTTATTCTATCTGTCTCCTATATGAAGTTCGTGGCCACAAGTTGACCTTGATTTTAATACAGTTTAAGAGAAAAAATAACTGGTTTGTTAAATTTGCCACAAAAAATTTTAAAAAAATTAATATTCTTGAATTGTGTATTGCGTATATTGAAACTGTGTTATTCTTATAATGTGAAAATGTATTTTTATTACTTTTAAAATTGACTGGTTTATAATCTAATTTTGTTTATGCCAGAGATTGGTTAAGTCTTTTATTTTTTATGTCTGATCTGTATTTTGGAACTGTGTGTATCTGATCGTAGTTTAAAGATCCACTTTAGTCATTTACTGCAGGGCTAAAAAAAATGAAAAAGTATTCCTAAGAAATTATATTGATTGGGTCAATTTTTAGAGCATAAGGGCCATATTAAAATATTGTAATTAAAGTAGTACTCTCCATTGATATGACCTTTACAAAGTAATTTTTTAGATATTTAAAATAAATATTGGGTCTTTTTCCTTTTTGCCTCTTTTATTGTGGTGCTTTTACTGAAAAACAAATCAATTTGTATTCTAAGGACTTCTCAAGATTATAAGCAGTATTCATTTTATGCAGTTCTATTTGAGCTACCCATCAGTTATGGTAGGTATTCTTTTAGTTGAGATTTAGTTGCTATATTAGAGTTAGAATAAAAAGAAATGTAGTAGGAAAACAGAAATATAGGTTTGTAGTTATTGTGTGTCAATAAAACATGGAATGATGATGGAAGAACAGTCTTTAATGTTTAATTAAAATTATTAATTTATATCCAAGTAGTAATTTAGAGGAAGCTGCTAAACTTGAAAATTAATCACTTAGTTAAATATACAATAACGTTGTAGTTTACACTTTTCCATTTTAGAAATAAGTAAGAGCATACTTCCTATAATTTAAATAATGGAGAAGAGGAATTTATTTATAAGAAGAATAAAATTTTATATGAATAACAAACTCCTTCCACCAAAGATATGTTGAAGTCATGATCTCTAGTACCTGTACATATAACCTTATCTGGAAATATGGTCTCTACAAGTCTAATCAAGTTAAGGTGAGGTCATTAGGGCAGACTGTAATCCAGTATGACTGGTATTTGAAGTCATGCTGAACCCATGTATCAATTTGGAAAGTTACAACCTTTGTGATATTTAATCTTCCTAATTAAGAATATGTCACATATCTAAATTTGCGAAAATCTTCTAAAAATCTTTCAGAAAGTTTCACCACTAAGACTTGCACATATACTTCTATATTTATATTTTATGTTTTAAATATATTTAAATTATTAATTGGTAATATTTTAATATAATTTCTTATTTGTCGGTGGTATGTAGAAATATACTTGGCTTCTCTATATTGTTTTTGCATGGAGCAAACATTCAAAACTCAATAGTTCCCTGTAATTTTATCCATAGATTCATTTGAGTTTTCTATTTAGAAAATAATATTATCTGTATTTTATGATAATTTTTTTCTTCTTTCTGAAATTTTTCATTATAATATCATTTTATCTTTTTTTTCATCTAACTATATGAACTACATTATTCACTGCAGTGATGGATACAAGTGATGAGCATAAGAATTCTTAAAGTGATCTATAGTGTACATTCTTAAAAATAATGCACCTCTTGTATTATCCTGCATAGAGCTGGAGCCCATTCTACTAAGTGAAATAACCCAAGAATGGAAAAGCAAGCATCACGTGTACTCACCATCAAACTGGTATTAACTGATCAACACTTAAGTGCAGATATAGCAATGGCATTCATTGGGTGTCAGGCAGATCGGAGGGGGGGTGGGTAAATACAAACCTAATGGGTGTGGTGCCCACCGTCTGGGGGACGGATATGCTTGAAGCTCTGACTCGGGTAGGGTAAAGGAAATATATGTAACTTAGACATTTTTACCCCCGTAATATGCTGAAATAAAAAATATAATGTTTTCAATGTTCCACCATTAAATTCAGAATTTTGAAAGAGATTTTTGTAGGTAACTATTCATTTATCAAATTAGGAAGGTAATCTTTTATTTCTAGTCATTTTTGTTTGTTTCTAAAAATTTTAATCACAGGAAAATGTTGAATTTTTACATATATTTTATTCATCTATTGAGATGATGTTATGATTTATCTTCCTCAATTTTCAATATGATACAGTATCTCAATTGATTTTTTTCACGTTAAACCAACTTAACATTTTCAAAATAAATATAATTTGTTACCGATATACTTTTACTTTAGATTCACTATATCCTGCTTGTTAAATTGTGTAAAACTTTTTGTATTTATTTTAATAAGTGAGGTCACCTGTAAAAATTTTATGGAATGTCCTTGTAGGTTTTACTATACAAGATGTATTAATCCAATAAAAATAGTTGGTGAATATTTTCTATTTTATATATTGTGGGTTGAAAAAATAGAAAATGAGATTACTCACTTCTTGAATACATACTTGTTTGTAAAAATAATATCTGGGCTTAGTAATTCCTTCTTGTAAGATTTAATCAATAATCTTAAAGTAATAAACTAAATATGATTTTTAACTTATTTTTAGTCAGATTTTCAAGTTAATATTTATTTAGAAACTCATTTATTTGACTGATCTTTTCAAAATAATTGGCATAATTTTTAAATTAAACATTAATTATGTATGCAAAGGCAACTACATCACTTACATTTTCTTTTTCATTCCTAGCATTGTATATAATTTGTCTGGTTTTTTTTTTCCTGAAAATTAGTGCTTTGCCAGTTTCACAAGTTCTTTCAAAGGATCACTCTCTAAGTCATACATTCTATTTTAGATTTTTATTTATTTATTTATTTATTTTTTTAGAGACAGGATCTTACTGTATTACCCAGGCTTAGAGTACAGTGGCTATTCAAAGGCATGATCATAACACAATACAGCCCCAAATTCCTGGTCCAAACAATCCTCCTGCATCAGCCTCCTAAGTGGCTGGGATGATAGGCACAGGGCACTGTGCCCAGCTCAGTATTTTTAATTTCTTTATGTTTTCTTATATTTAAATTTTATTTGTACCCCAGTTGATATTTATTCTCTTGCTCCTCTTAATTTAGGTATTTAGCTCATATTTTCTATGTTCTTTCTTTACAATAATAAACATTTACATTATAACATCTCATATAAATTATATTTCAGTTACATCTATTAGTTTTATTATTTAGTATTTTTATAATTTTTATGTTTACATATTTATGATTCCTATTAAAATTTGTCTTTCACAAATGTCATTATAAAAGTAATTCTTAATTTATTAATATATGGAATTTTTATGTATTTTGTTTTATTCTTTATTTAATTGTATTATGAAAAAAAGAAAGTTGTGTTTTATAGCATCAATCTTTTGAAATGGTTTAACACTGGATTTTTTACTTTTTTTGTACTCTAAAGAATGCATATTTTTCAGTCGTTGCTTTTCATGTGGTAAATTTGTTTGTCAAATGCAGCTTGTCAAAATCATCTGTATGCTAATTATTTTTGTCTTCTTTAATTATGAATATGTCTATTTCTTCTTTTAATATGTCAATGTTTTCAGTCTATAGGTATGGATGGATAGATATATACATAGATGGATGGATGGATTAATTGTTAAATAAATCATATGTAGTAATCACATTTTTTGTCACTTCAAGTATTTAAAAAAATGCATACTGTCCTGATGAATTTTATGTTTTACCCCATGCAATGATCCTTATTGCCATACTCCGGCTCAAGTAATATAGCTATCTCAATTTTGTTTTGCTTAGTATTAGTCAATTCTTTTTTGATTTTACTTTCTACTTTTATGTTTGCTATGTTTTAAATGTTTTTTTAGAGCAACAAATATGCAGATATTTCTAAAAGGGTCCATTTTGATAAATTTATGTTTCTTTACTCAATCACTTTGTCTATTTCCATGTATGATAATTATTGACATATCTATGTTTATTTTTAATATTATATGTTGTCCTTAAAATTTTCTCAGACATGAAGAGAGAATTTTCACAACTTGGAAATAACCTTGTAAACAGTGAAGAGCCTGTTTTATTCCAAAGAAGAATCTAAAATTTGACTGTACATGAGAAGTGTTGGGAAATATCCCTACCACCAACACCTGGTTGATTACACTTTTAAAAACATAAAATTAAAAAAGAACAAACTGGGAGGTGTCAGTCTACCAGACTTTAAGCTGTGCTTACAGTCTATAGTAACTAAAATAGCTTGGTATTGGCACAAGAACAGAGACATTGACCTCTGGAACAGGATTGAGAATCCAGAGATGAAACCATCTGCATATGGTAGTCTAATCTTTGACAAAGCTGACAAAAACATACACTGTGGAAAAGAATCTCTTTTCAATAAATGGTGCTGGGAAAACTGGATAGCTGCATGCAGAAGATTGAAACTGGACCCCTACCTCTTACCTTTCACAAAAATCAATTCAAGATGGATAACAGACTTAAACCTAAGGCATGAAACCTTAAGAATTGTAAATGAAGATGTTGGGAAGACCCTTTCAGACATCAGTCTAGGCAAGGAATTTTTGAAGAAGAAACCCAAAGCAATCGCCGCAGCAACAAAAATAAATAAGTGGGATCTAATCAAATTAAAAAGCTTCTGCACTGCCAAGGAAACGTCTGATTCTTTTTTATCCAAGCCAGAGAGCCAGGTCATTGGTTAATGACTACAAATCTGTATATATTCTCAGCTCAGGCCACTTCTACACAAAGTGGATGGTCAGGTGCACTACTCACAGTTCTGCCCATTTAAATGATTTTACTGCTCCACTGACTATCAAGACCACCCTCAATATAGCTGTAATTGCATTCAGTTCTGACTTGGACCCTCATACTGAGCCAACACACTGATAAACCAAGCTTGATCCTTTGCCTTTTCATTCAACTGGTAGTGTGGGATTTGCCCTCCTCCTGTGACCAGAGGTACAAGCTAAGGTAACGGCACTGGTCAACCATGGTGTCGACCTAGAGGTCTGAGCTACCTGCTCGTGCAGCTTATTGCATCTCAGCTCCTGCTTGAATTTGACCATGGATGTAGCATTTTCATCTTATGATGGATTTCTGTTGGGTGTGTTTGACTTTATGACAAGTAAGGAATAATAGTACCCAGCTCATACTGCGTATTTGAAGACACATGGTGACTTATGGCCCCATGGTCAAACATTGTCTGTCAAGGAACAGTAACACAGTTGTTTTTCAAAAGGCACATAATTTTCTGTCATAAATGGCATCTTTGTTCCAGAATCTCAGGATCCTGCATTGTGATCACACCTTTGAAGCTTTGTATAAACTCTAAATTTTCAAAGGACCCAAAATAGCCAAAAGAGTCATGCAAAAGAAAAATGAAGTTGCAGGACTCATACTTTCCAATTTCAAAATTTACTACAAAATTACAGTAATCAAGTCAGTGTTTTGCTGGTATAAGAATAGACATATAGATCAATGGAACAGAATAGATAACTTAGGAAAAAACTCACACGTCTATAGTGAACTTACTTTCAACAAAGACGCCGAAAACCTACAGGTGGGTAACATATGGTGCTGGGAAAACTGGATGTCCTTATGCAGAGGAATGAAACTAGACCCTTATCTTTCACCATATACAAAAATCAAATCAAAGTGGATTAAAGACTTAAATCTAAGACCTGAAACTATGAAAGCACTAAAAGAAAACATTGGGTAAATGCTGTAGGACACGTTTCTGGGCAAGAACTTCTTGATTAATAACCTAAAAATAAAGGCAACCAAAGTGAAATTGGACAAATAGGATCACATCAAGCTAAAAATCTGTAATATTAATAACAAATGAAAAAGTATTGATGATGAGGTTGAAGAACTAGGAGGGATCAGAGATAAATGCTAGATT
Source organism: Avahi laniger (assembly GCA_963575035.1). Classification (NCBI taxonomy): domain Eukaryota; kingdom Metazoa; phylum Chordata; class Mammalia; order Primates; family Indriidae; genus Avahi; species Avahi laniger. The sequence continues at coordinate 39,769 of CAUYSK010106628.1, forward strand.
TCTAACTTGCACAACTGTACAAGTTATTGCTTCATTCATTAAGATATGTAGCCCTGAATAAGGAGCAGGTTTGAGGAAAAAGTAATTAATTTAATGTCAGACTTGCTTTGTTGAGGAGCCTTTAAGATACTTTAGCTAGACATATTAGAAAAGTAGTTAAAGAGTGTAGATTCAAAGAAAAGAGATACAAATTTGAAGAAAATATATTTGCATACATACTGTATTTGAGGAGAATGCAGTTAGCGCACAGTGAAAGATTATATAAAGGATTCTGAGTCAGAAGAGAAAGGGATTTAGAGAGATGTTTGAGGAACTTAAAAGTTAATGTCAGCTATAGGATAATGAACTGGTAAAGATGACTAAGAAAAGACTACAAGGGTTCTAAACTGTTTTATTACTTTTAAATTAGAAGTACTTAACAGTGTTGAATGAATTGGTGAGTTCTTGAATGCCCTTCTTTTGGACAATCTGAATATGGTCCATTATCTCTGACCTAGAAACCTAGTAACTTTATGCTTTCTTCATTGGTAAGTGGATTATCCAGCCTGTCATGTGGTATTAGTGAGCCTTTGGGTAAGCGCTCTCCACATGCAAAAATAAAGATTGCTTTTGGTTTGAATTTCAAGTTATAGCTTTAATTCTATAGTTAAGAACTGAGTCACAATCTGTAAACATGTAAAACTCATAGGAGCTAGCTCTGTTTTAGTCAACAACTATTTATTTACAACTTAGATTAAATGTGTCTATGAGGTACTTTTATGAGATTAGGTAAGGAAATCAATGAGAGAAGGTAATGAAAATGATGGCTTATGGAAGAAAGTACGGAAGGCAAATAAAGCAAACACTTTCTTTGCTTAATGATATTTTTCATATCATATCTTATTTTTAGGAATGGAGCTGATAAATTTTTAGGAAGAGATATCAATAATATGTCATTAATGACTCATGGGTAGATATATCTCAAAAATTATTTGTTTAAGTGCCATCTAGTGCAGGAAATCTTTCTACAGTCCACCCACAATAAGTCTACACTTACATATTTGTTGTGACAGAGTTGATTACATAACAAGGTGTTATATATCATGGTGGAGTTATTCTAATTTCTAGAATGTTCTTTATGATAGAATGCCCAAATTAGATCTCTTTTCCATTTACACATTGACCCTGATGGATGCTGCTGGATTTTTACCGAATGAATGAAACCCCTTATTTATATCAGAGTATACTATCACAGTACATTGAATAGAGAAAGATCTTGATTTTTTTTTCCTGTGATTTTCTTTCTTTCAAGATGAACACCAACTACATCTTCAGTTCTCCTTTATATGATGTAGATTCCATTCATATAATCATTCTATTTGATGATTTTTCTAGAATGTCAAATTCTCTCTTGAAACGCTCAGAATCTAACTAAATGTACCATGTGGCTGGAGCAAAACAGTATATAATAGTCCTTATATTAATAGTAGCACCTTTCTTAAAACAAATAAGGAGTTCACTATAGATTGTTAGCATCTTTTTCTCAGACAAAATTCCTAGGTCTTTTTCTCTAAGAGCAGGCCACTTCAATCCTCCTGATAATTATTTTTTTAAAGGTGTATATGTGCGTGTATATATACATAAACCCCTTTTCTTTACTATATCAATGTCATTCTAAAACTCTCTCTTCACTTTTAGCGTACTTGTAAATTTGATAATTATCCCTTATTTATTTTCTTCTAAGTAATAGCAATAAATCAAAGCAGATTGCACAGTAACATATCAGACACATTTATTAGTCATCATATTTTATTCTTATATATGTCTAGGCTTTTAAAATTTTGCAGAAAATAATATTATCTCTTAAATAAATATATTATAGTAAATTCTAATGTAAAACTTTCTGTATCTAGGTATTTTGTAATATCTTTTTTGGGGGAAATGGAGCAGATTCTTAGTTGACCCTGTGAAATCTAACATGTCAGCACTCATCCACCTCACTTATTCTCAAATATATCTCTGTTAACCACATAAAGTCTTTGACAAAAGTGATTCACAAATAAACTTTTCTTTCATTTCTTTTTTTTTTTTTTTTTTTTTTTTTTTTTTGAGACACTCACGCAATTGCATGGGGGGTGTGACTTGCCGTGGCGCAACCAAACCACAAACAAAAACTAAATCCAACGCGAGAACAAAAAATAAAAGAC
>CAUYSK010106631.1:0-22210 GCA_963575035.1 Avahi laniger
TATTTCCTTCCTCAATGTCTCATAGTTCTCTCTGTAGAGGTCTTTTACTTCCTTAGTTAAATATATTCCTAGGTATTTTATTTTCTTTGTTGCTATTGTGAAGGGGATTGAATCTTTGATTTGGTTCTCGGTATGACTGCTGTTGGCATATATGAAAGCCTCTGATTTGTGGAGAACTTTTTGATATAACCAAAATCATTTATTTGAGATGCACTTTGGAACAAAATGTGAAAAAAAAACTTATGAGGAAATAATAAATTTTTCTATATCAGAAAAATCACTTGGTTTAATAGAGAAGAACTTCCTCTTTCTTTTTCTGTACTATGAAGATTAATGAGTACCAACTTATAATATGAAATTTTTATGAAATTGCGAAGGACTCAAATTATTGTTTAAACCAGCTATGGGGTCTCTGTCTCTCTCTCTGTCTCTCTCCACTCCATCAGAATTAATTTTGCTTCATATGTGCCTTCTCATTTTGCAAAGGGAGCACAATTAGCCTCTAATGCTAAACTTTAACTTTCTTCATCTCTGTGTATAGCTGGCTCACTCTAATTTCCACCCTTTTTCTTTGTCTTCCTCTCTTTTCCCCTTTTCTTAGGAAGTTAATTAATTATAAATATATATATATATATATATATATACACACACACAATCTAAGAATATCTGCTATAGACAAACAGGTCCAACACAAATTGGGGGGGGAAATTATAGAATAACATTTTCTATAACCTACTGGTGTAAGCCTCTTCTCCAATAGGCTTTACAAACAATTCTATATGTTAAAGGTTTACATACATTTGAAATTAGAGAAATCAAAAATTTCTGACAGAAAAAGGAAGCACCTCCTTATTCTTTAATTTTGTTGATTTTTCTTAAGGAAGCAGATCTACCAAAGAAAAATAATTAAGTTGCTATGTTATTGACCTTGTTTAATATATCACATGAGAAGAGGGAAAGCAAGACATTTTTAAAATAATTTTAAAATATTATTTAAATATTCTTTAGAGCACAACTTTTAAATACAGAGATTTACAAATTGTATTAGAAAAAAGTTCATGTGATACTTCTATCAGAATGAATATTTGTGCCTCTTAAACCATTTTAAGTTGCTTTTAGAAAAAGATTTATGTCTTTTTCTTAATTTTACTAAAGCAGCAATAAATGCTAGTATAAAATTCTAGTCTGTGCAAGACTAACATTTATTTTCTTGTGAATTTCTTTTCTAAATTTCTTACATTAATTTTAAGGATCCAATAAATTGTAATTGATTCCACAAATTGTTTAAGACTACAAAGAAACTATGTTTAGTCAAAAAAACACTAATAGTGGAATTCTTTTATAGGAGTTTAATTTTCTGAAATTGTTTCCACCTCGCTAATCATAAAGACTTAACATGTATTATAACTTAATGATTAGCTTTAAAATTTTAAAAGTGACATTAAATTTAGTAGATAATATTTATATATCTAGAAAATATAATTTTATTATAAATTCATTGTTTTAATATATTATATAGTAGCCATCAGTTACAATTTTAAAGATGTATAAAAACTTTTGACTTACGTTAAAACCAATATTCCCTTTCAAAAAAAAAAGGTAAACAGAATGTTAACATCATAAATATGTTTCTGCTTATCAAAAAAAATTTTGTCTTTAAAGAAAAAAGTTTTCATTTGAGCCAGGATATATATTTAAAAAAAGATAAAAAGTGAATTTGAGCATATACATTAAATAAACTTTATTACTCCTCTGTATGATATAAACAAGTAATGAGTTTGACAGGAGCAATGAAACATGTTAAAATCTAACACAATTGGTTAAATGTATTGGTGTTCATAAGAAAGTTGGGTATAATGCAGTTTAATGTCAAGAATTTCATACAACCTTAACTATGAGATCACTCTAAACCGAAGGAAAAAAAGCTATGTTGCATATTGGCAGATGCATTTTTAGTTGCTTTTTAATAGACAAGATTGGATTTGGAGATCTGACTTTACCTAAATAATCAAAGTTATTAGTTCATAACTAGAGGCATAGTTGTGAATTTAGAACACAACTGGGGGCATCAGTCAAGCATAACGGGAACAGTTTTGTTCACATATGTTCTATTTTAAAATGGAACATCATAACAGTTCAGTGGAGCTCAAAATTACAGCTGAGAAGTGATCAGTTAACCACCCTCAAAAAACTGCATATGGGAAATAGACTGAAAAATTAGTTTCTTTACATCATCATGTTGCTGCAGCATTACATTCATGGAAAGATCTAAAGAACATTCTCCTCAAGATAAATAGAAACATTTAGAGATATATTAAAATTTAGAAGGAAAAATAAAAAATATATATATTTTTAGAATAAACATGTATTTTTTAGATCACATTTTTAAAATACATTCTAAAACCAAGGCTAGCGAGATTAAGAAAACACTTATCATTATAAGTGATACTGAGGGCAAGAAAGATAATCCAGGAAATGATTCCATTTTTACAAGGAAAAATATTTCATACATGTTTACATTTTGGAGTTTTTCATTTATTTATGTTTCAAAAATAGTGATCACCTGTTTATAGTAATACAGACACAGAGTTATGTGACAAGAAAATAATGTGTGTCATGTAATCTCCTACTTTCTTCCTCATAAGTTTTCCTCAAGGTAAACATCATAACAGCAGTACTGGTTTACGCCACTGCTGCTTGGAGGATTCAGTTAGTTGGAATGTATCAAATCTGTAGAGAAGAGAAGATGAGAGTAGAAATGAGGACTAATAGTCTACCAACCTCTTTTTGTAATTGCTGATCAACAGCAACAAAGAGACACCGTCGAATAAAGTTACATGGCAGAAAGAGGCAGTGTGGTAAATTGGTTAAGAGTACACACTCTATATAAGATTTTGGATTTGAATACTAAATAAAGCATTTATTGTGTGACTATGAATAAGCTAACTAATTTACCTTTGCTTTAGATTCCCATTCATAAATTGGGGATAATAATACCTGATTCATGGGCTGTTGTGAAAATCAAATATTCCTCAACAGACAAAATGTGCTAAGAGTGCCTGGCATATTGTCAGTACTATACAAATATCTATATATCGTTATTATGATATTTATTTCATTAAAATACACTCCTATAAATAGCTAACACTTTTCTTTAAACAATGATACTAAATGACCTGCTCAAAACATAGCAGGATCAAACTGAGATCCTAGTTGTCTGGATTAGAAATTAGTCCTTTCTCGCCTCTTCTAACTCAACAGAACTGGACCCCAGAGCAGAGGTCTTCATGTCAGAGGAAAAAAGTACCCAGGAGCACAGTTCCTTGAATGCCACTGCTTGTAGACTTGGTACATGTTACTCTTATTAGGTATTTATGTGACTAAATCATGTCCATCTTTCATTTTTCAGATTAAATGTAACCTTCTAAATGAAATGGTCTTCTTTTGGCACCCAATTTGAGAATCCTCTACCTTTTGTAGCTCTGGAATCAGTGTCTTCCTCCCTGCCAAAACTGATTTCTGTGGAGAAGAATGGTACTTAAAAATCAATAGCTTGATTTTATTTGTACTCATTGCTCCTAGTATGTCATTACTTCTACTCTGATTCTGATCCGATATCCATATACAGCAGTTTATACTTTTCACTTTCCATATTTGTAACTACCTTCTAAAACAGTGAGAAATCTCTCACTATCCTCTACATATTTATACATCTGTTCAAGTTTACAATGTGCAGATACGAGTTTAAGAATTGTGAAATTCTGTCACTACTAAAAGGCAAAACTTCTTCCTAGAGTTCAGTAGTGACTTTTTTTGATTTCAAAAAAATTAGGGAGTACAAGTAATTTTTGTTATGTGGATAAATTGCTGGAGTCAGGGCTTTCAGTGCACCCATCACCAGAATAGTGTACATTGTACTTGACAGGTAGATTTTTATCCCTGACTCCGTTCCCACCTTCCCCTCTTCTTAGTTTCCAATGTCCATTACTGCTCTTTATGGCCATATATATCATTCATTTAGCTCCCACTTACATGTGAGAACATGTGGCATCTGTTTTTCTATTCCTAAGATACTTCAGTTATGACAATGGTCTCCAGTTCCATGGAAGTTACTGCAAATGAAGTTATTTCATTCGTTTTTATGGCTGAGTAGTACTCCATGGTGTGTACATACACACAACATTTTCTTTATCCGCTCAACAGTTGATGGACACTTAGGTTGATTCCATATCTTTGCTATTGTGTGTGCTGTGATAAACATTTGAGTGCAGGTGTCTTTTTGATAAAATGACATTTTTTCCTTTGGGTAGATACCCAGTAATGACATTGTTGAATAAAATGGTAGGTCTACTTTTAATTCTTTGAGGAATCTCCAAACTGCTTTCAATAGTGGTTGTACAAATTTACATTCCCACCAACACTGTATAAGCATTCCCTTTTCCCTGCAACCATGCCAATATCTATTGTTTTTTTTTTTGACTTTTTAATAATAGTGATTCCGATGGCAATACGGTGATATCTCACTGTAGTTTTACTTTGTGTTTCTGTAATAATTACTGATGTTGAGCATTTTTTCATTTGTTGGCCATTTGTCTATCTTCTTTTGAGAAGAGTCTGCTCATGACTTTTGCCCACTTTTTGATGGGGTTATTTGTTTTTTTCTTGCTGATTTGTTAGAGTTCTTTGTAGATTTTGGATATTAGCCTTTGTTGGATGTATAGTTTGCAAATATTTTCTCCCATTCTGTAGGTTATCTATTTATTCTGTTGCTTATTTCTTTTGCTGTGCAGAAACTTTTCAGTTTAATTAAGTCCCATTTATTTACTTTTGCTGCTGTTGTATTTGCCTTTGTGGTCTAATCATAAATTATTTGTCCAGACCAATGTCTGGAAGTGTTTTTTCCATATTTTCTTCTAGAATTTTCATGGTCTCAGGTCTTATATTTACGCCTTTAATCCATTGAGTTAATTTTCATATACAGTGAAATATGGGAGATAGGGACCCAATTTCATTCTTTTGCATGTGGCTATACAATTTTGTCAGCACTATTTATTGAATAGGGCATCCTCTCCTCAGTGTATGTTTTTGCTTGCTTTGTCAAAAATCAGTTGGTCATAGCTATCTGGTTTTATTTTGGGGTTCTCTATTCTGTTCCATTGGTCTATGTATCTACTTTTTATACCAGTATCATACTCTTTTGGCTACTATTGGCTTGTAGTATAATTTCAAGTCAGGTAGGGCAGGGCCCTCAGATTTGTTCTTTTGGCTTAGGATTGCTTTGGCTCATCAGAGTCTTTTTTGGTTTCATATAAAGTTTAGAATTATTTTATCTAGATTCATGAGAAATGACATTGGAATTTTGATGGGAATTACATAGAATATGTAAATCACTTTGGGCAGTATGGACATTATAACAATGTTGAATCTTCCAATTCATGAGCATGGGATGTTTTTCATTTGTTTGTTCATCTATGATTTCTTTAGTCAATGTTTTATAGTTCTCCTTGTACAGATCTTTCACCTCCTTGGTTAAGGATATTCCTAGGTGTTTTATTTTCTTTATAGCTAATGTAAATGGTATTGAGTTCTTGATTTGATTTTCAGCTTGACTGTTATTAGTATATAGAAATGCTATTAATTTGTGGACATTAATTTTGTAACCTGAAACTTTACTAAATTTATTTATCAATTCTAGGAGTATTTTGGTGGAGTTTTTAGGATTTTCTCAGTATCGCATCATGGGCACACAGGAATAGCTTGACCTCCTCTTTCGTGATTTTTTTCCCTTGCCTGATTGCTGTGGTTAGGACTTCCAGTACTATTTTGAATAGAAATGGTGACACTGGGCATCCTTGTCCTGTTCCAGTTCTTAGGGGAAATACTTTCAGCTTAGTCGCATTCAGTATGATGTGGGCCACAGGTTTGTCCTGTATGGTTTTTATTATTTTTAGGTATGTTCTTTCTATGGCTAGTTTGTTGGGGGTTTTTATCCTGATGGTATACTGGATTTTATTGAATGAATTTTCTATAAGATGAGATGATCTTATATATGTGGTGAATCACGTTTATTGATTTTCACATATTGAACCATCCTCGCATCCCTAAGATGAATCCCGCTTGATCATGGTGGATCATTTCTTTGATGTGCTATTGAATTCAGTTTGCTAGCATTTTGTTGTGGATTTTTGCATCTAAATTCAAAAGGGATATTGGTCTGCAGTTTTCTTGTTGTGTACTTTCCTGGCTTTGGTATCAGGGTGATATTTGCTTCATAGAATGAGTTAGGGAGGATTCCTTCCTTCTTGATGTTATGAAATGATTTCTGCAGTATGAGTAGCAGCTCTTTTTTATAGGTCTAGTAGAATTTGGCTATGAATCCCTCTGGTCCAAGGTTTTTTTGTTGTTGTTGTTTTTATTGTTGGGAAAGTTTTCATTACTGTTTCAGTCTTGTTACTCATTATTTGTCTGTTGAGCATTTCTATTGCTTCTTGATTCAAGCTTGAGAGGTTGTATGTTTCCAAAAAATTTATCCATTTCCTCTAAATTGTCTAGTTTGTGTAGAGGTTTTCATAGTATTCATGGATGGCATTTTGTATTTCTGTTATCAGTTGCAATGCTTCCTTTTTCATTTCTGATTAAGCTTGAATCCTTTGACTTCTATTTCTGGTTAATCTAGCTAGAGGGATGTTGATTTTGTTTATCTCTTCAAAGGGCCAACTGTTTGTTTCATTGATATTTCGTATTTTGTTCATTTGTTTGTTTCAAAGTTATATATTCTCTGAGCTTTCTTATTTCTTTTCTTTTGCTAGCTTTGGATTTGGTTTGTTCTTCATTTTCTAGTTCCTTCAGGTGTGACATTAGGTTGTTAATTTGTGATCTGTCTTTTAATGTAAACATTTAAGGCTACGAACTTCCCTATGAACACTGCTTTTTCTGTATCCCATAGATTTTGGATGTTTGTGTCATATTTGTTGTTTAGTTCAAAAAAATCTTTTGACTTCCATCTTAATTTTGTCATTTACCCAAAGTACAATCAGTAGCAGATTGTTTAATTTCCATGACTTTGTTTAGATTTGAGAGTTTCTCTTGGAGTTGATTTCCAGTTTTATTCCACTGTAATCTGAGAAGATACATGGAATGACTTTGATTTTTCTGAATTTGCTAAGACTTATGTTGTGGATTAATATATGATCTATCTTGGAAAGTGTCTGATGTGCTGCTGAGAAGAATGCATATTCTGCAGTTTGGGGGTAGAATGTTCTATAGATGTCCCTTAGGTCCATTTGTTATAGAGTCATGCATAAGTACAGTGTTTCTCTGTTGATCTTCTGCCTCAGTGATCTGTCCCATTTGTTAGTCAAGTATTGAAGTTCCCAGCAATAATGATTTTGCTGTTTATTTCTTTGCCAAGATCTAGTAGAATTTGTTGCATGAATCTGGGAGCTCCCATGGTAGGTGCATATATATTTAAGATTATTATATCTTCTTGCTGAATTGCTCCTTTTATCATTATATAATGACTGTCTTTATCTTTCTTTACTATTGTTGATTTAAAGTCTATTTTATCTCATATGAGAATAGCTACTACTGCTCACTTTTGGTTTCCGTTCACATAGAATATTTTTTTCTATCCCTCTACCTTGAGACTTTGAGAATCCTTGCAAGTTAAGTGGTTTCTTGGAGATGGCATATAATTGGATTGTGTTTTTTCATCCATTCAGCCAGTCTACATGTTTTCAATGGAGCATTGACAGTTTTCATTCAATGTTAGTATTGATATGTGAGTTATTGTTCTGCTCATCATATTGAATGATACCTAATGGCTTGTTTTCTCTCTTGTCTTATTGCTTTATAAGGGTTGTGAGCTTTAACTTTCAGGTGTTGGCTATTAATTGCTTTTTTTCTATATATAGAGCACTTTTAATCATTCCCATAGGGCAGGTCTAGTAGTAACAAATTCTCTTAGTGTTTGCTTGTCTTGGAAAGATTTTATCTCTCCTTCATTTATGAAACATAGTTTTGAAGGATATAAAATTCTTGGCTGATGGTGATTATGTTTAAGAAGACTAATAATGAGTTCCCAATCCCTTCTGGCTTAAAAGTTCTCTACTGAGAGGTCTGGTGTTAGTCCGATGGGATTTCCTTTGTAAATAACTTGCTGCTTTTATCTCACAACTTGTAGGATTTTCTTTTACACTTTGAGATTCATCAAGCTGATGACTATATGTTTTTTTGATGTCCTATTTGATATGAATCTTCCAGGTCTTTGATGACTGTCTTGTGTCTGGATATATAAACCTCTAGTGATACCAGGGAAGTTTTCATCTATTATTTTCTCAAATAGGTTTTTCATGCCTATTGATTTTTCTTCTTTTCCCTCGGAGATATCTATAATTCTTATAATTGTTCATTTTGTATAATCCCATATTTCTCACACTGATTGTTCATTCTTCTTTGTTCTTATACCGCTCCCCCCCTTTCTTTTTTTACTGACTAGGTTACTTTGAAATCCTTGTCTTTAAACTCTGAAATTCTTTCTTCTGCTTGATCTAGTTTGTTAAAGCTTTGTGCTATATTTTGAAATTCTCAAAATGACTACTTCATTTCTTTATGTTGTGTTCCTTTTTTAAAAATGTTATCTACCTCTTTAGAAAATTTTTTATTCATGTCCTGAATTATTTTTTTTGGTTTCTTTCAGATGGTTTTCTACCATCTCCTCAATTCCATTCATCTTACTTACCACCCATAATCTGAATTCCATATCTGTCACTTTGATAATTTCCTTTTAGTTGGAGTTCATTACTGGAGAACTAGTGTGATACTTTGGGGGTGTTGATACAGCCTATATTTCCATGTTACCAGATTTTAAGATACCAGATAATAAGATTTTATGCTTATTCCTTCTCATCTGGGGCCTCTTCTCTCAGCTCAAAAGACATAGCAGATATAGTACACTTGTTTTCTGTTGAGACCTTTGTTGCTTGGTGAAGATAGGGATGGATCTCTTTAAGGTTTGCTTGGGTCCCACTTTGAGAGCTTGACCAGACAGGAGAGGGGCTGTTGTGCTGCGAGTCTTTAACACTACTGCTTTGCTGCATCTCCCCTGATCCCTTGTGGTTGTAACTGGACAACTGTGGCAAGGCTAGTCCCTATTGCAATGTACGCATGTGAGGTGAGGCTGGCCAGCAGGATGGGGTGTGCACACATGATGGAGAAGTTCTGCTAGGTGTGGCATGCATGCATGCAGGCCTAGGTGGTCAAGGTGCCGGGTTTATTGGTGGGTCAAGACATGCATAGGTGTGCTGCATGCAGGGTATAGTGGTGTGCAGGGGGGCAGGCCCCTAGGATGGACTGGGCCCATGAGGCAGAACAGGAGAGTAGGTCACAGCTCACATGCAGTGTGGAGTGGAATCTGGGACAGAGAGGGCATGTGGGGAAGGGTGCCTGCATAGGTTGAAAAATATTCGTAAGGCACGGTGCTCATGTGGGCAGGCTGTGGAATAAGATACACAAGTAGGGCAGGGTATGCACAGGGGGCTATGCCCAGGGTACCTACACAGGATGGCATGTGTCCGGTGGTGTGCAGTCCTCCTAGATCTAAAGATGGTGGCTGCACAGGCTTTCACCCTCCCTCGGAGCCTCCCAAGCAGAGGGGTGGTCCAGCCTCACAGACAGTGGGCAGTGGGTGCCAAGGGCTATGGGCATGCAATCCTCCCAGATCCTTCATTTAGCAATATTCCTTAGACCATAACAGCTGGCACAAAGCCCGTGGTCTCCTGCTCTGTCCAGAGCCCCAAGCAGCGCTAGTGGTGGGGTGCACATAATCTGCCCACAGGGTGTACCTGAGCACAGGAGTAAGGGGAGGAGGCAGCAATTAGAGATCTGACCCCTGAGCAGAAGTAGCCTTTTGGGATTGGGATGTTACAATGGCACTAGCTGCAGGACCCAGGGCTCACAAGCCAGCTGTCCCTTCTCTCTGGAGTGCACAGCCTCTAGTCAGGTCTCTATATCAGTCCAGAGGCCTGCTGTAGTGGAGGAGCCCTCCCACCGCTACGGTTGCAGTATCTTGAGGGGAATGGTGGGGCCTGGGATTCTCTCCTCTGTCCATTTCCCATGTGTAGGTGCCTTCTCTAATTATCTTGGTCCTGCGGAGCAGGTCGTCCCACTTCTATCTTCTTCATTTCACTTCCACCTCCTCTCCATGTATTCATGGTTTTCTCACTCAGACCATGGATCCAAAGGTGGATATTTATTTGCCACTTGTGAGCCTGACAGTGGGCAATGCAGACTGCTTCTAGTCCACCAATGGGTTCCCCCTTCCTGGAGTTCAATACTGATTCACAGTTCTATTTTTCAGGTAAAATTTGCATACAGTGAAACGCACAGATCTTTAACATAATATTTGGTATGTTTTGACAAATGTATACATTCATTTATCCACACCCTCTTTAATATATAGACCATATTCATCTCCTCAGAAATTTCCTCACGTTACCTAGTTAATTCCTCCAAGATGTAATCATTTTTTAAAAAAATAATTTATATGGCGCAGATTCTTCTCTTCTAGAGCCACAGATAAATGGAGTCATACAGTATGTTCTCTTCCGTGTCTGTATTCTGTCACTTAGCATTATATTCAACAGACTTATCTTTTAATATGCAATTCCAAAAGTTGCATTATTCAGAAAATATGTGCAAAAAGAAATTAGCGGGAGGTCATGTTTTGTGTCTATCTTCCAGGATTGTAATGCACGTTACATTATAAAAGTATCTCCTGAAGCAAAAGTGCTTCTACTGACTCATTCGACTTTGTTCTCCTTTGAATCAGGTCCATGACAGTCTTTGATACAGAAGAGAAGTAGCTTATCATCTTTGCTATCTATTCTATATTTACACATAACCCAGCCCCAGACTATTTGCTAATGACAAAACTTCTGTACTCTATGGACATCTTGTAGCTACAGAGGATTAAAAATGTTTTCTTAAAAGACTAATAACTTGGATACACAATCTAAACACTTGAGTAATCATTTACTGCTCAGTATCAGATGTGACAAATCTCAAATGACAGTAGATACCTCTCTTATCAACTCATCCCCTCCTCCACACCTTGTCAGCATCACAATCAGAGGCCAGCAGGGAGCTCAGTCAGCATCTTTTCGGTAACCTCTCCACCATCTTGTCTCACTTGGAAATTTCAGTTTATCTGCTCTACAATAGACATTCATTGTTTTGTATCCAGCTAGTTTTGGTTTAATGTGCCACTGTTTTGTCCTTCTGTTACAAACACAGTTGTCTTGATTTATTTACAGTATAGGCTGTGCCATTTTGATTTTTCTATTGTTTGGTTGGTTGAATAAATTTGTGACACTCAAACACTTGTGGTGATAGTTGTTAAAAACAATACTGGTTTTTGATCCAGTTTCATCTCAACTATGTTATACCTGGACATTTTAGATGTTTATCAAAGTTCTTTTATGGGGAAGAAAGTAAACATATGAAATAATAAATATATGACATTTATGAGTAATGTTGGCTCTGAACAAATTTTTGAAAACTTAGTTGACAAAATTTTGGATTAACTGGAAAAAAAACATGACTTTTGAAATCTCTGCCTCGGTTCTCAGTATTATTATTTTTTATAATGAATTTATTTCTTATTAAAATATGTAGTTTTTAAGTTTTTTTCTGACAGTATTATGTAATTTTTTAACATGGGTAGATGGGAGTGTTGCTTGTATGTTACCATACAGCTGACATACATTTTTGTCTATTCTTTATTATCTTAGTAGTTTCATGCTATGTATGTACCATAACCAACTTATTGCCTATGAGAACCATGTAAGATAATGTATTTACATCCAGTGTTACAAGTTTATAATGTATTTTTTATCTTGTTTTACATGTATGTTATATAACATTCAAAAAGAATATTTTCTTGATTGAGCAAAGGATACAAAATGCAAAATCCACAATTTTGGTGTCTGAAAATTGCCAATTGTTTTACAGTACTTTATTATATTGGGTGTCTTGTCTTTTTGAGCTTTTAGTTAGCTAACGAATGGATACATTAGACACTTTGGGTCTTAGTTGGGATTTTATATAGCTTGCATTTTAATTCTTTAGTTCTTTGCTGTTTCTATTAATCCATAGCATCATTTTAATAAATATTATAATATCAACCTACTAATTCTGGGCTATGTCTGTTTATTAATCTTTACATGTTTAATTAAAATAAACAAATATAGACGAAAGAAAAAAAGAAACAAAGACTAATAACTTAGATACAGTAAAGTGCCAGACAATAATATAATAGAAATGTATCTAATATTGAAAAATATGAATTTTAGAGAATATTTTACTTCTAAGATATAATAATAGAGGCCTGTTCCAAAAAAAAGATAATTAAAAATGATGAAAATGAATTAGTTTTGCATTTGTCATTTACAAAAGGAAGTGAGTAGATAAAATAATAATGCTGAAAATGTTTTTAAAAATTTGAAGAAGAAAATGATAATTTAATTTGAAAGCTTATTAAAATTAATGAAGATATTCTTAAAGACAGTAATATTTGAGAACCATAAAGAAGTATATAAAATTGGTACTTAATGTGGCTATCTTTGGGGTTCAGAATCAGAGGTCCCTATATGTAGTAGTGGTTGTTTTTGAAGAAATTACTTTTCAATTTCATTCTATTTCTTCTGTCAGTAAATAAGAAGATAATAGAAGTACTATCAATAAAGGAAAAAGGGATTATTGCCTTCAAAAAATTAATGCTTCGATAAATTTTGAAGCCTAAGTTTCAAAATATCAAAGGTTGAGTGTCTTATTTCAAGCTGGGCCAATCTCTGATTTTCAATGACTCATAAAGATGATTTTAAAAGACGTGTTAGAACAAAATGAAGCTACTGATAATAATTGCTAAATCTGTGAAGATAATTGATTATACAAAGCCCTATATGCTAGTTTTGAAATCTGTAGTGTGTTTGCTTTTTCATCCTCCAGACAATTTATTCAAAATTAACTCTTTCTTTGATTGACACCTTATAGGATACTGCATGCAGACAATTTAGTGATATTGCTTATTATATTACCAAACTTTTCTCTATTTGAGCCAGCTTCTTATGCATTTTCAACATTTACGTATGCTATTTTAAAATATTTTACAATTTATTTTTACGTTTTAAATTGAAAATCATCTACATGTGAAGACAAGTAGCAAGATTGTAATTATTTCTCAACTAATGCTAAGATGCATATCTTTATTATATACTATTTAGTCCATACTACTATATACTGTCTTTAATGGATATCCACTGCTCTTATATCTGGTAAACTTTGAAACAGTGATATTCAAAATGTCATCGGTGGACTGCTAAGAGGTCCTCAAACTGTTAGCTCTCTGTCCACGAAAAGATAAAGAACTTCCCTCAGAATGTAAATTTCCCATTTGACAAAGCACAGGTTTAGTTTGGCTCCCCTGACCCCTGCTTTTTTATAGCAAAACTTTTTCTACACAGGAAGTTGTACATTAACACACTGGCACAAGGTCCTTAACTCATTGCAGACTGGCACTTTGAGTAGCATTTCTCTAATCAGGGTTCAGTACACTTTTTTCTGTAAAGGGCTTGGTAGTAAATATTTTAGACTGTGTGGCCCATGCAGTTTCTGTTGCAAATACTCAACTCTGCTGTGCAGCATGAAAGCACCTATAGACAATATGTAAGTGAATGTGTCTGACTCTTTTCTAATAAACTTTCTTGATGAACACTGACATTTGAATATCATAAATTTTCACGTGGCACAAAATAGTATTCTTTTGTTTTTTCCCAACCATTTAAATGTATAAAGATTATTCTTAGCTAGTGAGCCATAAAATTTTTAAAAAAGTATTTGATAACTCCTGATCTAAACCATCCTCTAAGTACCATTTAAATTGTTACTTGTAGTATAAATCTTTCTCTAACTTTCCTCAATCAGATTTAGTATTTTTCTTCCTATACTTTCTTTAGAATTCATGAACACCTACAACATACTTTATTGAGTTTCATTTGTGTGAAAAACCTCCCCCCGCAGAAGATGGAAATAACTTATCTCAGGTTCTTCATCAATTAAGTGCGACTGGAATTAGAACCCAAGAGTCTTGCACCAGAAAGTGTGTTTTAGTCACACTACTACTTGTCAATTCTTAAACTATTTGTCAGCTAGTACTAAGCAGGGGCTCAGGAACAGAACTCGATATGTGGAGAAGGAAGCATATTTTGAGATTCAGTGAATTAGCATTTAAGAGATCAGAGTGTCAGGAGCTTTATCGGACTCTGAAAAACTTATTTAACCTTTTGAGTTTCTGTTTCTTCAGCTGGAAGTTTAAGGATATTGTGAGATGTTCCTTAAGTTTCTCTCATTTCTTCCATTTTTATGATTTTAGGATATCAGACACTATAGAATCATGTAGTGATTAGATTTTATATAAAATTTATATAGTGAATATCCAAAATACACAGATTTGTGTATTGAAAGGACAAGAGAAGGAGAATGTCAAAGGAGGTTATATAAACAGAATAATATTTTTAATGGCTCATTAATTAATGGAGCACTGGAAATAATTCAGTAAACACTTTAGTATATAAAGTTTTTATGCCACTGATTTTACCATCAGATTAATGAAGCTTGAGTCTGGTCTGGTGCTAGATTATAGCACTTACAGATATGGGCTCTGCAAATTTGGGAACTATCCATGCACTGACGTCAGCACCTTCAGACAAAATCTGCGATCATGTGATTCTGGGACTAAGCTAATCATATCATCAACGGACCAGAACAAAAATTTTAGTTTCACCAGACTGCTGATACTAACTCTTCTGATCTCAGTTTATATCATCACCAACAGTGCGACTCTATCGTTGTTCTGTTTGGAACTTTAAAGTCCATGCAACAAATATTAACTAATATTTCTGTCATTTTGGTAAGGGCCCAATATAAAAGCCTCATTGATTTCTGTTCCCATATGCATGCTATTTAGAGACTATCTATTTACCTAATCCATGTTATCCCCCCAAGTTTCTTCCAATATTTTTATACTGGGTCCTCTGTAATTTTTATGCCCTGGTTTAATAGTCATCCAGGATATCGAATCATTCAAAGGAAACCTAAGAATAAATAAATCCCGAATTTCTTTCCACAAGAAGAGTAGAAGATGCCAAATTCCTCAGCTACCATTTTTTTTTTGAGATAAAGTTGGCTTCTTTCTTGTTCTTTAAAAAACACAAACCTGAATTACTTCTCTTTAGATTATTTTTTTAAATTCTTTTTTACCTTAGTGCACTTCTCATATGGTATATATTGCCTTTCTAGGCATAGAGAATTATTCTCTACTGATTTTAACACTTTGTTCAGTCTTCACTACTTCAACAGCTGCAGACCAGATAAATTATTGGAATGATATTATACAGTGCTGTCTCCCTAGTAGGTAGACTACATGGTTTGTCAATATTAAAAAAAAACAACACAGAATGCCCATTTAAAATTGGGGTTCAGATAAATAGCAATTCTTTTCAGTATAAGTATCCTCCATCCATTTAATAATTATACATTGCAAATTTTATAATAATAAAAGAACAACTGAAGTTTTTGCTCACAATACAAGTAAAGAATCACCTCCTCTAAGATGCCAAACTAGGAACCCCCAGACTGAGAAGGGTACGTCTTTTTAATCCTCTAATATCATTACTACAGTCAGGTTATATGTTTTCCCCCCACATAGCTATTATAGTACATTCATCTGTGCTTGTTTCTTTTACTGCTACCTAACTTTAAGCTTCTTGAGGAAAAAAAAGTCCACATCTATTTTATTTATTAATTTCTTTTTGAAGTCCTAGTACATGGCTAAGTGTCTGACAGATAGCAAATTGTTCATACTTACTGAATAAAACATTAACTTCTTGGTGTCTCATATGTAGTGAAGTAATTCAATCTAAGCAAGTCACATTTTAGAGCACAATGGGCCATAACTCAAAGGTATATTAATTTTCTGTGTGAAAATTTTTTATGGTTTTAGTTCCATTTATGTCAAAACATCTCTTCTATATTCAATCTTAAAATAAAGTATGCATTGTATAAACATTTCAAGTGCTCACATAAGATATAGGAGTAAATCAATGTTACTTTAGCTGTCAGTAAGAAAAAATGTATTAAAGGCAGAAGATTTCTATACTACTTATTGGTCCACTGTTGGATGAGCTGGCACTAGAAGATAAAATATAGAATTTGAATACCTGTGGCATATTATCATTAATCTTCTTGGAAATGAATAAATTTTTTTCAACTTAATTTCCCAGAGACCTACTTTGCTGAATTCTTCCTAATAGAGCTTTCAAAGTGAAACACTTTACTTTTTATGTTTTGTATATGCAAATATTAAATTTAACTCACATCTTAAGAAAAACCTATTCTTCTTTTTATGAAGCAGTGTAGAAGACCAATACTGCACTTCCCAAGATCTGTACCAAATAATATCTCTCTCTTAGCGACTAAATATAATTTTATTAAATACTCGTAGATGTTAAACAATAAAAATGCATATTGTGGAATGGCTGCAGATCATAGTATATATTTGAAGCATATACATAGTAGTTATTATGAACAGGTTTAGAGAAATAAGATAATTTAAGAAAATAAAAAAGTGGTTGAAAACATTTGATATAAAATGTGGTATGGCCAGGTAGAACACATATCAATAACATGTAACAAGAAGAAAGTGGCTCCTCCTAATTTTATTTCTCTTGCCAGCTTGTAAAAGGATATTTCTTGAATTACTCCCATCTCTAGTCTTTGTTCTCTCTGTTGATATCTGACAGATGGGAGCTCAGCAGCAGCCATGCAGAATGATGCTGAATGTGACCTGGGTACAGATCAGATGCTACCGTCTTCCCCAGGAGGCTCACTTAGCCTCCTCAGCACCTTTGACCTGCTTCATCCAATGCCTCCTCACAACAAGAAAATTATCAGGCATTTTTGGGATTTTCTGTGAATAAAAATAAGCCTAGACCATGTGTCAGTTATTTTTTTCATATCTCCCTTTTATTAATTATGAACACAAATCACATTTTTCCCCACATAACCATTACAGTCATTTTTTCATTAAGTACTGATGATCATTTTTCCTTTACATGTTATCATTTAAAAAATCTTCTGCTCTAAGGCATTTTGAGCTACATATTAGATGGCAGAAATGCAAGCCCTGCTAAATTTAAAATATATTCAAAATGTGCTGATACAATTATCTTTCGGTAGAGTTTTAAAATTTTAGTATTCACTAGTATTGATTATTTTAAACTCACTAATGAAGAAATTGTGATTTTTAAAAAGCATTCAGATGGGCTGGTTTGAAATGGAATTTGGATGGCAATCCCTAATGTTTCTTCTTCCAACTTCCTGCTACAGTGAAAACATAGGAAAACAAAATGAAATACAAACAAAAAATTTGTAACACTGAAAATCAAGACTGATAGAAAGCATTCTGCCAGAATGGATGGTAATGTGAAAGTGATCATAACTGGACTCAACAACAGTTTAACCAGGGTTATCAAGTTTTTTGGACTCATATCATGAAAAAGAAAGCCTGAATAAAGACAGTTAATCTCTTTGTACCTTTCCCAGTGGTGCCCTTTGACTCAATGAATAAGAACTTACCATAGACAGAACTGCGCAACTGCCTATTCATCTCTCAGACGATGTTTTGTGATGAGAACTATCACCATTTGTTTTGTCCACCACCCTTATAAATCCAAGTCAGTTAGCCATTGATAATACCAGAAACTCTGACAAATTCTGTAGGCACGTGCTTTCTTTGCATTTAAGGAGGTAGGGTGCAAAAAAAGTTTATTCCATGAGAAGAAATACAAGAAACTATAATCACAGAAATAATAATAAGTTATGAAACAATACTATTATTTGTCTCAACCTATAAATATAAAGGTGAAAGATTAGATAGAATACATAAATTTCTCAAGATCATGCCATGATCTTTAGCAAATGTAAGTTATAATTCTGGGACATGAATTCATGTAGCTTAATTTCAGGGTATAGAGTCTTAAAAACAGAGTAATAGACACAGTTTAATTAACAGTACTAGAAGTTAATAGTCTAAGTTTATTTTATGCTAAGCACTGTGCTAGATTCTTGCCAAGGATAATCTGATTAGGTCTTCTCAACAATTGTGTGAGGTGTGATTATGATTCCTATTTGATCAATCAGAAAGATGATGGGCAAGTGTAAATGACTTGTCTAATTTCCGCCTCTTCCACTGATGCTGTCACAGAATTGAGTCAACCTGTTGTGGAAACTTTATTTAGGCTGGGCAAATCTGATTTTCTTTCTTTGGAATTCTTAACTGTTTAACAGATCCACTTAGTGTCTCTATGTTGATGGACTGACTATAAGATAGCTGAGTGATCATATCCTGCTATTGAGACAGAAATAAGGATAATGGTGGGAGCAAGAGAGAAGAGTAATAATAGCAATAAGCTGAAGGTAGAAAGAATCAGAGGTGAGAAAATGAATCCTTCCTACTTCCAGTCCTATTGTTTTGCTTATCTGATACTAAGTTGCTTTCTAGTACTTGGTTTGGGTCTAACACCTTTGTGATTATGTACTAAATTTTATTTTAGCTAAATTTAGATGGAGTTGTTTTATAAAATAGTTATTATACATGTTAATAAAAAAACCCAAAAGTAATGTTAGTTATTATTATATTTTGTGATGCAGTTGTTAATTCATATTTTCTTTTTTATGCTTTATTAAGTATTTGCAAAATGTTCTGTTGCTCTAATGAAGTAAATTAAGAAGAGAAATTTAGCTATTTTAGCTGATAAATGTACATTTAAATGTATGTTAGAAAGTATTTTTTAAAAGTAATTAAAAAACTTGTCAGACAGCAATAGAGGAAAAAACTGAGCTGAACTCAGAAATATATGACTCTAGCTTTGCAGAATTTGTATTAATCTTTTTAGATTATATTTATTTCAAGAGATATTTTAGAAAAAAAGGTTATGTATATGCAAACATGCACACATTCAACTTAATTGAAAAACATTTATTGTATAACAATACATTTTTTCTTTAAAAAAAGATAAATTCATGACAAGTGATTCAAAAAGATGATACTCTAATATTAGTGAAAGATTAGAAAATACAATGAGTAGTTTTATGTGTAGACATATCTAAATATGAACTGAATGATATCTAGTGAATATCAATTGTAAAATTGTAGACTTATTGAAATCTTCTATTTTTATTTTCTTAATTTATATGTTAAAAACTAAACCTAATTCTTTAATTGTTATTTCACAATTCCTACCATAATTCAATAATCTGTCTAAGTCTTGTTATTAAAAGTATGATGTCAGATTATAAGGTGTAGTTTTTCTAAATTAGGAGAGGGTACATATTTACTCTATTAGTGAGAAAAATGTAATACTTGGAACTAATATAATTTGTATTTTCAAAACAGACTAGTTATCTATTTCATTCCAAGCTTACATTACTTTGCATCTTCAGAGTCATGACATCATTTTTATTTTACATTAAGACGGCAAAATCTTAATGAATTGTCTTTGTGGTTTTTGGAAAGAGTAACTGATACATTATTTTAGAATTCGAGCTACATGTTATTTTACTTGGTTTTAATATTAAGGAAAAGGAATAAAATGCCTTTTCCCTTCTTTTAACTATCCAAAGATACTTATTTCAAGTAATATTTTCTACATGAATTTTCAAGTTTATTTCTTTTTTAATGTTATTTTATCTATCTGAATCTTTCTTCTTAATGGATACCGACTGCAAGTTTAAAACCTGTTATATGTAAAATTTCCTCTTGAAGAAAGACCATATAGGATTCTTCTGCATGCTCTTCTCAATTAGCAATTGCAAAATAAAACACTGTCTTTCAGTCTACCTTTCATTTGTTAGAAATATGATGCAGACAGATCGTCTCTTGGCTTTTATATAAATCATGGCAAAATCATCAGTATTGTCTCATGTGAGCCAATTAACATGGAGAAACAACTATTTTGCCTCAGAATAAAGCTATATTTCTGCCAACTTCTTGAAAAAATCATGTGTCATTACGTTCAAAGCATAAATGGCTCAAAAAACATCTCTGAGTATCTGACAGTATATGTATTTTTCAAGCTTCAGAGAAACAGAACCAATAGGATATATATAGACATCTCTGTTTCTCTTTCTCTCTCTTTCTCTATAAGTAGTATTATAACTACAAGATATTAAACTCATTGTTAAACACCTTTCAACAACCTAAGTCCCAGGCCCAGATGTCTTCTCTAGAAAAATCTGCCAGAATAAATAATACTAATTTTACAAAATCTTTTCCAGAAAATAAAAGAGGATGAGACATCTTCCAAATTGCTTTGTGAGGTATGTATTACACTGATATGGAAACCAGAAACAGCTTTTACATGAAAATTACAGAGTAATGTTCCTTATGAATTATTTTTTAAAAAGCATCATCATTGTCATTATTATCATTATCTCTCTCTCTCTCTCTCTCTCTCTCAAAACATATTAGAGTAGAATTTATCTTAGGAGGATTGTTCAAGCTTCAAAAATCAATGAATGTAGTGTAACCTAACAATAATAATAAAAAACAATAACATTAAGGTCATCTTGATAGATGCAGCAATACATTTGGCAAAATTCAGAGTCGACATATGTTTTGAATGAAACTCTTTATGTTTCATTATCAACTTAACCGGTAGCTACTATCCCCAGCAGCCAACAGAGGTCCACCTGCTTGGGTTCCTTCAAGGTGGCCTTGCCACCAGTGGTCAGATTGAGAGTAAGACTTCAATGACATAAACACAGTGAAAGTTTCAGAGTTTTTCAAACTCACAGACACTGGGATGTACATGACACACCTGGAGGTCAGGGAGAGAGAAGAGAGTGTGACAACGAGCAAGTGGTAGATACAAGGGAATAGAGTATGGATCATTTTAAGTTTGCAGGTTAAAGGAAGTTGTGGGAAAGAGGGAAGCCCGTTCTGCAGGTGGAAGAGATGCCTCTAAATTCTTATCTCTGGCCACTGGCTTGAGCCATTATGGTGTGGTTTAGAGCAGGAAACTAAATCAAGGGTGGCTGAGATTTGCCTCTGGAATGAGAAAGCTAAATCTGCATTCAGAATGGATGTTAAGACAACATGAAGTTTTAAGCATTCACTATAATATGTTATAAAAAATCTGCACAAACAAAAGATAACTTTCTCAACTTGTCAAAGGGTATCTCATGAAAACCAACAGCTAACATCATATTAAATGCTCCAAGATTGAATGTATTTCCCCTAAGATCAAAAACAAGGCAAGGGTGTCTGTTCTTGTCATTCCTTTTCTTTCTTTCTTTTTTTATTTTTTGTTTCTACTGAGACTTTATTCTTCATTGACTTCACTGGGCTCTCAATATCTTTTTTTTTTTATTTCAGGAAATTATGGGGGTACAAACATTTTCGTTACATGTTATGACTTTGCCATATCCCAACCATGATTTGAGATGTGCCCTTTCCCCCACTACAATGCTCACCGCGTCCATTAGTTGTGAGTTTACACACTCCCAACCCCCCTACCCCCAAAGAATATTACTACTATGTGAGCACCTTAGTGTTGATCAGTCAGTGCCAATTTGATGGTGAGTACATGTGGTGCCTATTCTTCTGTCACGCCGTCCTGACCAGCAGGAAGGACGCAACACTCGGAGTTCTTCCAACAGCGTTTTAATGGGGCAGACTATAGGAAATACAAATGGCGAAGACTCCGAAGCAAGACAAGCACAGGCTTATATACTGGTGAAGGCTAGGTGGCAAACTGTGATTGGACATGCCCTTAGTGTCCTTCCCAAGAAAGGCGTTCCTCTGCTGGCGCATGCGCTCAACTGATGTTTACCTCAAAGTTGTTTGGTGCTCAGCGCCATCTTCTAATGGCGTTGACTGCAGCGCTCCACAGCTCCCCCTTCTGTTTTTGGCGCAACCCCCCATGGCCGTGTGGGACTGTTCCGGACCAGACCCACCTGACAGCAGGAAGGGTACGCCAAACCACCTTCTCCCGTGCAAATGAGCATAAGCTCAGGGAGGTGCAAAGGCTGGCAGCTAACAGACATGATGTGCCCTATCTGGTGCAATGGGAAATAACCCTCAGAGTGCAAGGGC
>CAUYSK010106632.1:0-12864 GCA_963575035.1 Avahi laniger
CCTCGCTGCTTCTTTGCAGTTTCGCAAAGCCGATCCTGTGGGAGAGCGCCTCACTCGCGTGTGGGTGTCCGTGTTCTTCACCTCCCACTGTGGGAGCAGAGAGCCAGGAGGTCTCCCCTAATCCGCCATTTTTCTCCCTCCCTCGGGAGAACATTTTAAATTTACTCCCTCCAATTTTCAGGAATATAATATATTATTATTGTCTGTAGTCACCATGCTGTGCCATAGATCTCGAAAAACTTATTCTTCCTGTCTAACTGAAATGTTGTATTGTGTGACTAATGTCTCCCCATTCCCTCCACCCCAGCCTTTGTTAACTACCATTCTTTCTCTACTTCTATGGGTTCAGTTGTTTTGGATTCCACATATAAGTGAAATCAAATGGTATATGTATTTCTGTACCTGGCTTATTTCACATAACATAATGTTTTCTAGGTTTATCAACGTTGTTGCAAATGACAGAATTTCCTTATTTCTTTTTAAAAGGTGAATAGTATTCCATTGTGTATATATACCACATTTTCTTTATTCATTCATTTGTTGATGGACACTTAGGTTGATTCCAGATCTTGGCTATTGTGAATAATGCTACAATAAACATGGAAGTGCAGATATCCTTCCAAAATACTGATTCCAAATCCTTTTGATATATAACCAGTAGTGGGATTGCTAGATCATATGGCATTTATATTTTTAGTCTTTTGAGGCAAGTCCATAACATTTTCCATAATGTCTGTATTAATTTACATTCCCACCAATAGTGTACAAGGATTCCTTTTTCTCTGCATCCTCACTAACACTTATCTTTTGTCTTTTTCATAATAGCCATTCTGACTGGTGTGAGGTAAAATCTCATTGTGTTTTTAATTTAGGAATGTTGAACATTTCTTTGTCATGTATCTCTTGGTCATTTGCATGTCTTCTTTTGAGAACTGTCTATTTAGGTACTTGGCTCATTTTATAATCAGGAGTTTTGTGTTTTTTTGCTATTGAATTGTTTGAGTTCCTCATATATTTTGGATATTAACTTCTTATCAGGTGTATGGTTTGCAAATGCCTTCTCCCATTCTGTAGGTTTCCCTTTTCAGTATGTTAATTGTTTTCTTTGTTGTATAGAAACTTTTTAGTTGGATGTAACTACATTTGTCTATTTTTATTTTTATTTCCTGTGCTTTGAGGATCAACGAAACAAAACAAAAACAAAAAACATTGCCCATACCAATGTAATGAAGGTTTTCCCCTGTGTTTTTTTCCAGGAGTTTTATAGGTTGTAGGTTCAGGTCTTACATTCACGTCTTTAATCTACCTTGAGTTGATTTTGTATATGATGTGAGATAGGGATCCAATTTCATTCTCTGCATGTAGGTATCGAGTTTTCTCAACATGCTTTATTAAAGAGAGTTCTCTTTTCCAATTGTGTGTTCTTTGTACCTTTGTTGAAAATCAATTGACTATAAATGTATGGGTTCATTTCTAGGCTCTCTATTCTGTTCCATTGGTTGATGTTCCTATTTTTATGTGAATGTCATATTGTTTTGATTTCTGTAACTTTGTGATATAGTTTGAAATCAGGTAGTGTAATGCTTTGTTTTATTTGCTCAAGATAGCCTTGACTATTTGGGGTCTTTTTTGATTCCATGTGGGTTTTAGGAATTTTCAAAAAAGTTTTATGTGTAAAATTCTATTGGAATTTTGATAGGAATTGCATTTAATCTGTAGATCACTTTTGGTAGTTTGTATATTTTAACATATTAACTATTCAAATCCATGAACACAGAATATCTTTCCATTTATTTGAGTCTTCTTCAATTTCTTTCATTAATGCTTCATAGTTTTCAGTGTATAGATCTTTTATCCCTTGCTTAAAATTATTCCTAATTTTTTGTAGCTACTTTAATGGGGTTGTATTTGGGATTTCTCTTTCAGATATTTTGTTGTTAGTGTATAGAAATGCTATCAAAATTAGCCAGATGTGGTAGCATGCACCTGTAGTGGTAGCTATTCAGGAGGCTGAGGCAGGAGAATTGTTTTAGTCCAATAGTTTAAGTTTATAGTGAGCTGTGATGACACAATTGCACTCTAGCCCACGTGACAGAGTGAGACTGTCTCAAAAAAAGCAAAACAAAACAAAAAAACTACTGATTTTTATGTGATGACTTTGTATCTTGCAACTTTGGTGTATTTCATTTATCAGTTCCAATGGTTTTTTGGTGGATTATTTAGAGTTTTCTATATTAAAGAACATGTCATCTGCAAACAGAGATCATTACACTTCTTTCTTTCCTATTTTGATGTTTTTCATTTTTTTCCCTTGTCTAAATAAACAGTGAAATTTGGGATTCCTTTACCTGATGATGTCAAGCACTGTTTTAGAGCATGACTTTTAGTATTTGCTCTAGGAAATCAGGGGCAAGAGGTACTTCATACCTTACTTAAAGTCTTGTTTGACTGACCAGCCAAGCTCTCCTTGAGACTGACCAGCCTATCTCCCATCTGAGAGAAGAGGTAAACAGGATCAATTGGGGTACCAATCACTGACTCCATCACTTGAATCATGGACTGTATGTATTATTTTGTTCTTGATTACTGCAGTGGCTTTGTGTGTCTCATGTCTTCCAGGCACTCAGTGTAATCTTGGTTAACATAATTTTTATCACTTACCTCTATAGATGTAGAAAACACAGATTAGTAACTATATCTCTATGTCTCAATATATCCATATAAAGCTGTTTTATAAGAATAAACACTTCATATTTATTTACTTTCTCCTAAAAACAAAAGATTAGATAATTCTATGGACCCAAGGATGTGACTTAGTCAGCTACAGCAATGTGGCTAATATTGCACATTTCTAATGGGTCCAGATGCAGTTACCCAGGTACTAGGACAAGGACAAGGTAAAATTAATTAGATAAATCTTGCAGGAAATGTGTTATAATTGTTGGTAGCATTTTCTTTGTTTTCAGCTTAAAGGAAGTATCTGAGCATTTTCTAAAGTAAGATTTTGCTTCTCTTTTTTTATATTAATGCAATCTTTAATGTAAGCTGGAAATGTATAGAACTTAAAACTCACAGAAATTACACCCTTGGGTATTTCATTATTAATCAGCAAGAAGATTAAAAAGGCTTGCCATCCATTACCTGATTAGACAACAAATGGAAAAACAACATTACATCCAATGTAATGGTGATAACTGACATGTGTAGGCTGCTGGAGACCTTACTCACATGCCCTGTGATTATACCTTCATTATAACCCACCAAAGATACGGCTCTCTGGGGCATCATGATTCATAGGCTGAAGCTCAGTGTAGCAGCAATATTACACAAGAAGGTGGAATATGATGGGTGAAATTAGGCCAATTAAGCCTAATATAATTAATATATAATATAATAATATAATTCTGGGACTAGTTAAATTTGTTCATACCAGATTGCTTGGTAAGTATAAACCATATTTGTCTGGTTCATCTCATTATGATTTTACCTTGCATTTAATCTTATCCAAATGAGGGGAAGTCAGACTATGGACAAAAACATACTTACCTCATTATTTTAGTTATTACTGGTACTAGATTTAAGGACTTGTCCATTAACCAGGCTATAAGTTTTACCCCTGCTCCCTGATCAGATATTGCATCCATTGAAGCTAACATGGCATAGAATATCCTCCTCTGGCTGGGCCATCCTTCCTGCCAGACTTCACTGGCTAACTTCTACTCATCTTTTAAACCCAGGGAAGCTTTCCTATTCTGCTCCTTTCCTGTTGCACCTCCTGATGTCCAGGTTAGGTGACTTTCTTAGGTACACCTCTCTCCCATCTTGTAAGAGACAGATTATCAGATTGCATCCTGAAGATCAGATGCACAAATATGCAGATATGTCATTTCAGATGACAGTGTGCTAACTTGAAAGGGATGTGTGACAACCAACAGTGGCTTAGTATGGTTCCCTTAGTCTCTCTCCATCCCACAGAGGTGTTCTGACTGATTGACCCAGATGTCAGTAGGTGGGTCTCATCAAGACGAAAGAAGCAAACACCAACTTTAAAATCTCTTTTTTTATACTATTTTCTATTTGTTTTTGTTAAGTGAAACATTGCTGCTATTTATCTTAAACAATTAATCTTCAGTTTCTCACAATTCATCTGTATGTACCATATTTAAATAACTTGTTTAGACCTTTGGGCAGCTGCTCACATGAGTACATGGTCAAGGTTTACCTTTCACATGAATCTCCCTATATTGTATCTTACACATATTCACACACTGGTGTGTTTACTTATTTATCATATACACCTGACTGTATATTTCTTGAGGGCAGCCAAAGTGTTTTGTTCATCACTAAATCACCAAATACCTAGAATGATGTTTGGGATGTTGTAGGTATTCAGTGTTATGAGCTGATTTGATGCATAATAATTAGCATTTATTGGATGGTTTTTGTATGTGGCATCATGACACACACTATCCCATACAGTTATGAGGTAGTTAGTATAATTATTCTTCTTTTACAGATTAGGAAACCAAGAGGCATAGAGTTAAAAATGTGTAATGTCACAAAGCAGGTAGGTAGCTGAGTGGGGATATGACCTAGGATGTTCTGACTTCAAAGCTCTTGACCTTAACTGTTATCAATAAAGCCTCTGACATCAGAATTTCCCCCTCCAAGGAAAACAGAGACCTAGGGCATTGCATCAAGGCTTGGACCTGTTGCCACAGGAGTCTTGGATGGGCTATCATTTGTCCCCAGGCTGTAGTGTATGAAACCAGGGAGATGCTGTCTAAGAAACATTGCCCTATGGATAAATGATGATAGAGATTGGCAGACAGTCCTACTGAGCCAGGAATCTGAAGGGGCTAGTGAAGACAGAAACTCCAAATACAAGACAATACAATGCCCAGGGCACTGACAAAGTGCAAGAAGTTTCCAAGTGGAGGGTTGAAGCCCGAGTCTCAAGGGATTGTTGAACTGGAAAGAATAGCTGTGCCAGGGTGTGTTTTTGTAAGGATGCCAATCAGCTTAGACAGCTGAATAAGCATCCATCCATTCAGACAGTCTTTATTTGTTGAAAACCTTCTCTTGGCCATTGAAGATATAGATATAAGCAACCCATAGCTCTTGGAGCAAAAGAGGAGATACTAAAACGCTTGCACAGACTTCAGTGCACAATGTGTGCTCAAACTGCTCTGTATCCATGGCTGCCTAGCAATAATTGATGCTAATAGCAGATTCTCCCATTGAACACTTACTATGACCTAGACACTGTTCTAAGTGCTTCTCATGCTTTAAAATCAATCCTCACAACAACCCCTTGAGGTAGGTATGACTAGCATCATCATATTACAGATGAGGAAATGATGGCACATAGAACTTAGGGGACTTGCCCAAGATCATAAAGCCAGTCAAGGACAGAAGTGGGATCGGACACTAGGCAGTCTGACTCCAATGTTTGGGCTCTTAACTTCTACATGCACTAATTCTCTGAGTATTCCTCATTCCCTAGGTTCCCTTTCATCAGTGGCATTTATTCATTCATCATATTCTTTATTGATAACCTACTATATGCTTAGTGCTGGGCTGGATGCTAGGGATGTAATAGTGAAGAAGATAGGAAAGGTTCTAACACCAATGTAGAAGGACTGTTAACTGACCCATGAGATTAGAGAAAACAATGACATCCCGTCTACCCCTGCAGGGCCCCAATTATACTACTTTTCTATTGCTAAAACTGCACATTGTGCCCAATAAAAACTAATACTGAATCAAGAGAAACTCTATCCATTTTCATGGTTCAGAACTGCTAGGACTTTGACTCGAGTTCCTTCTGTGCTGGGATTGACTAATGTGTGTATATATAATGATACACAATTCAGCCACTCTATGAAATGGAATTCATATTGGAAATATTTGATTTCTGAAACCAAAGAAGTCAATTCAACACCAAGAATATTAATTGATAATCTGTGGCCTCACTGCTGTCTGTAGACAAAAATGCCCTTACTTGCGTAAACTGAAGAGCATTGGTATATGCCTCCCTAAGGTAGTCTAGACCAGAGTCAGCATAGAACTAGAAGATATATTTTAAAATAAAAAGACATATCTAGTTGCATTTGTCTTTTGCTACATTATTATGGTAAATACTTAGTGTTATCACACAGCTTATTAGTTAAAATAAAAATGGACTGATTAAAACTTATGTAGAGAACAAAGTAAATGGGTGTTTAAAATGTTCTTGATTTCAAGTTCAATGGTGGCTGACTGAAAGTTCAGTTTTTAAGGATAACAATAAGAAGAAACTATACTTTGAAAAACAGATTTCATCTGGACCATGTGGGCAGCCCTTCTACAGAGGAATACAAGCTATTATTCCCTTTTGCACATCCCTCTACTTTGAATCATTTTAATCTCCATCCTGCCTCTTTTATTCTAGTTTTAATGTCAATTTTGTTTTATTGGCTTGGATCTTAAGAACCACAAATGCTAGAAATCAGTATAGGTTTTTGGATTAGCCAAAGTGAGGTGCCTTTGATTTCCAATGTACAGATTTTGATAGGAAGCTGAAGACAGGGACCCTGGGAAATTTTATATTATCCATGCAACACACATTTATGACAGGCCAGGCTTTGTGCTGTGGACTGGGATACAAAGCTCAATAATATATATTCCTTGCTCAACAAGCTCACAGCCTAATGGGGGAGTAAGACACAGAGATATGAGTGTAAAGGGGGCGGTGAATCCTGAAAGATATATAGAGCTGAGTTAATTCCAGCAGGAGTGTTCATCTGCGGCTGAGGGCGTTAGATGAGGGTAGAAAGCCATCGGGTGGGAGCCAGATTAGCAATTGTAGGTTAAAGCGATGGTGGTTAAGGGGATCAGCTTTTGCACAAACCATATCTGTGCCAAGGCTCTATTCTAGAAACTAAAAGGAATGAGGCCTTGGGAAAGTTAATTAACCTCTCGGAGCATCCATTTCTGGAACTACTGAAGGGTTTTATGCAGAGGAAGGATATAGCCAGATATCTGCTTCAGGAAGATCTCTTGACCATCTGTTTGGAGAGCGGGTTAGAGAAGGCAAGGCTAGAGGTGGGAACGGAAAGGAGAGATCCGAGCTCTTTTGAGGAAATCAGCTCCTCCAAACGCAGGCTCTTTTATATGCATTGCCCAGCATCTGGCAATGCTGATGCTGACAATGATTCACCATATACAGTACTTACTTCAGGTTTGGCCAGTAGCCAGGGACCAGCGAGGAAATCTACCCCCCCTCTCTGCTCAGCACACAGGGCCCATTCAGTATCCTTCCTTTAGACACGGCTGGGCTTCTTGCCCTCCAATCCCCGGGGCTCTACAGACCTGGGGAAATGATAGACCCTGGGAATCAGAGAGACAGTGCCCTTCCTCATCACGCTCAGCTGCCCTACTGTCTAGGAGGTCATGGGTTGTCCTGGAGGCAGCACAGCTTTTAGTGCAACTGCTAGGAGGGTCTCATGGATGTAAACTCTGTCTGGCCCTGGCCCCCAACAGGATGTGGGCAGCCGCATCTCTGCTGGACTGGAACCAAGATGCCCAAACACAGCACCTTCGAGCTCCCTGCCTGCAGAAGGGCTTGTTCCTGCCCACTGAGACAGTGCTTGTTTGCAAGGGAAATTTGAGCACAGTATGTGATTTTTTTCCCTAGGGCATTTTTCCTGCTCTATCTTGGGGGATACTCTTTAATAGCAACAACTACAAAAATAAGGCCTAGATCTTTTTGTCTATTGAGGCCATTGAGAAATGCTGCCATAAAGAAACCTGTTTAACTTTCCTTAAGCCAGTTTCCTCAATATATTTGGCATTGAACCCTTTTCCCGTACATCTGTGATCAGCTCTATTGAAATGATTTGGAGAAATGCTGCTGTAATTAGTCTGGAATGGGTAGGAGGAATTCAGGGAAAGAGGCCTGGCTCTGGAGTCAGCTTTCTACCTTAATATCCATGTGGCTGGACAAGACAGTTAACCCTCCTGAGCCTCTATTTCCTCATCTGTAAAAATGAAATAACACTTAACTTGAGGATTGTCATGAGGATCACCTGAGATGAACTAGGTAAATCTTCTGGTGCATAAGAAATAATTGGTAGTTATTTCTGCAATATGGGCAAGCATTAATCTAGTCTACTAAGAATTAGTTCTTCTAATACAATTGTATTCACTTTTTAAGGTTTTAGCTACAAAATCTACAATTGACCCAAATATGATTTATTTGAAACCAAACAACAATAGGTTTATTTCAAGAATGAAATATTTACTTCAGGTAGAGGCAGAATATGGAATGATTTGCATTTTCGTCGTGACATTGGGGCTATGTAGAAGCTTGGATCTATGCTTCCTAATAATGATCAATGTAGGTACACCTTGTAAAAAAAGATTCATAGTCTTCAAGTCTGTGACATTAATTGTTAATAAATTTTGTCTATTCACTGTTGTTTCTGTTTTTCTACCTGCATGGGAAAATAAGGCACTGGACTTTAAGGTATGAGGAGGTTCTGAATAATAGGGAAAGCAGTGTGATTTCTGGGGCCCTTTACTTGCCTAAAACATTTCCCCATCTGCTGGCTATTGTGTGAAATCACATGTCACAAAGTTCTTCTTTCCAGTTGGCTATAAAAACTGCTGCATAGATGATGGATAGATAAATAGATACATGGATGGATGGATGGCTAGATATAGCACAAAGTTTCAGTGCTGTTACCTTGATAAATTGTCCTTTTGCACACAATATCCCTTTCCTTTTCTGAAGATATCTATTTTGTGGCCTCAAATTCGTCTCTCCTCCCAGCTATACTTCCCCAGTCTCTGCTGCTGTTGCCTATATGTCACTCTTAGTCTCCCAATCCTCTGACACCCTGCCTACCTGGCCAATTTAAGCAGGTCCCTTATCCACAAACATCTCTGCCAGGAGAAGTCTAATCCACAGCCCATACACTCGGAGACGTCAAATGTGTGCCGTAGACACTGGGCTCTCAGCAGCCTCTGCCCCACCAGCCCTTGCCATACTTTTGGAGTTCAGAGGTTAAAGGACAGGAAGGCTCCTAGTTTTTTGAGTGGGAGGGGAATAAGAGTGGGAACAAACGTCTGTAAATGACACTCCCTGACATTGCTTCCCCTTTCTCAGAAGTGGTGGTTTGTTAGTTACTTTCCCACAGCTGAGCTTGTCATAAAGGAGCTCTGTTCTCCCAGAGTTTGTTAATTGTAGCATGGCTGGGATTAAAAAAAAAGACCTTCAAGAATGTAAGGAATCTTGTCTTAATCCATTTTGATACCTAGTCCCTTACTACAGTGTCAATTTCCAATCTTATTTTTTTGATACACTAAAAATTATCAATTCAAAGGTATACTGACATGCTCAAATTTCCAATATTTAAATAACCTTCTATGCTAATTACATGTAAATTACATTAGATATATTGTGTTACAGCCCTGTATATCACCCAACAGTTATATAATCGTTTGAATTATGTCAAAACAGCATTAAGTTTTTGTTTTTTTGGGTGGGAGAATCTCTGTTAATATCTAGTGAGTTTCTAGACTTCTCAGCGAAACATTTTTGACAACTAATTTTCTAGAGAAGAAAATACCAATTATGCTTGGAGTTGGCTTTAATCCTTTGATCTGGTGATGATGTGGGTATGAGAGTAGGGGAGGAAAAAGGCTGAGTATAGTTCACGTGGTGATTTATATAGCTCCTTTCACAGGATTAGAGTAAGAATCCTAAAGAAAACAGCATTGTTTGAAGCCATAATAATTAGGAGGTTTCTCTCTTTAGCTGGACTAAATTCAAAAGTGATCCTAGTGGCTTGGAAGTCAGAGAGTCCATTTCATTCTGTGCTTAAGAAGCATTCCCCTGAAGGAGTCCTGCTGATTCTGGAGATTAAGGAAGAACTTCCTGGTGGTAATTAATTAATTGCATGCAACGCTTTAATTTAAAATGAGTCACTCCAGTTTCAGAATAAATAAAATCTTCCAAACTGTGAAAGTAAAATTAAAACAAAAGTTGACGGCCATATCACCAACCTTGTCTGTGCATCTAAGTGCATTCCTTTTGGATTCTTGGTAGCATTGCTGACAGAACCACAGCTTGTATAGTTAAGAAGAATATTCATCTCAGCTCAAGAGACCACACTGATCTCCTTAAACTAGGCTTCCATGTCCCCCATGTGTATTGCCAGGTGAATCCCGACAGGAGTGGGGAACCTGCTGCCTTCTAACTTTAAGATTGTTCTTTTTTAAGCACCAAAGGAGGCAAGAAAAGCTTCATCTTTCTCGGCTGCACCCCTTTTTTATTTCAGCATATTATGGGCGTACAGATGTTTAGGTTACGTATGTTGCCCTTGCGTCCCCTCCCCCCCAACTCCGAGCTTCAAGAGTGTCCATCCCCCGGGAGGTGCGCATCCCACTGGTTGTTTGTGCATATGCCCGTCCCCTTCTCCTCCCTTCCCCCTCCCCCTGCCCAACATCCAATAAATGTTGTTCTTATATGAGTGCTTAAGAGTTGATCAGTTAAAACCAATTTGATGGTGAATATACGTGGGCACCCCTTTTAATAAAAGGATTTGTTCTGTAAAATTTGGATTCAGTCAAAAGGCTGCATTTACGGACCTAGAAGGCCACATGGGGCCTTAAGGCTGCAGGTTTCCCACCCCTAGCTGGGCAAATCCATTACCAATAACAGGACTCAGTCCATGTCATTCTCTTCTAAACCTGAAGACAGGGAAGCAGCATTTGCTTCTCCATCAGGTAAATTTTCTCAGAGACCTCAGGGCCTCTGAAGCCAGGGGCAACTTTAGGAAGGAGAGGTCACTATGGGGAAGCTGACAGAGCATTTTCATGCTATGAATCTTAACTATTTGGTTACTGGCTACCTAAGGAAAGTCCTTGAAGTCTTCCCTTTCTCCAGCTCCTACTTCCCCAAGGTTTCTGATTCTCTGGTAATGCCATCATAGTTGCTCTTTCTTTCTTTTCCTGTTTTGACTTGATGACTCTACTCCAGGCACTTCTCCATGACTAACTCAGAAATGCCACAGTCTATGGGTGGTTGTAGCTGTGTTGGGGATTTAGTGTGCCAACCACGTCTAAAAGAGGCTGCCCTGAAACACCCACTCCAGTCCTCTGGCACAGTGTAGCACAATTCATGGAAAGGGACTAGACACTTTTTGTCCTTCCACTATCATGACTTGGTGCTTTCTGAGGTTATTGGATCCCACTTCATACTGACTACTAAGTCCAACCTTGGGCCAACCAGCAGCTGGAGCATGGCCCTTTTTTCTCCTGCACACACATGACTTTTTGCTTGTTCCAGTTCTGTAATCCCAGCCTATATAAGAGTTAGTTGGCTGAATAGCTATCACTCTCAACAGAATGGCTCCTTAAGGGAGCATGAAACCTTAGTCATCCTGCTCCTTCCTATAGTGGCTAGCATATGAAGAAATTTTAACAATGAGCTTCTGAAATGAATTGACTCTGTTGTGGTTGTCCATTGTGGCAAAACTGTAGGGGAGAAGAAACAGCAAAGAGGTAGGAGAGTAGAGTAGATATGAGAGGTAGGCTTATGTCTCTGGGAATCTATCTGTGGAAACAGTACCTAGAAATAGTCTTTGAACATACAGCATTACAGATTTAGTATTATAAAAGCTCTCCTTAGAAGTTTGCCTTGGTTAATATAATTAAATTCATTCATATTTGAAAATGCCACCCCTTTGTATATTCATCATAAACAAAAACTATTCTAAAATTTCTAACTTTATAAAGACATTGGGCCAAATTATTAAGCAGGGGGAGGGGAAAAAGGCATTCTTAGAGGTCAAGTGAGAATTCAGATTCTGTCTGGGTGCGTTATCTCTTTTTCCTCAATCAGAGCACTCTCCTTAGTTCCTAGATAGCATTGTAGTTTTTGTTTTGACACTCGTTGACTAATAACCAAACAAATGCAACCAGCATAGTTTTATATTCTTGTTATTTTTTTAAAAAATCTTGTTATGCAGATGGTAGTAAGCATTCTTGGCCTCAGAGCCAAATTACTGGTCTTGCTTCTGAGGGAATTCATGACTAATTAAGTGTTCAATTATTAGCTCATCATAGAAAATTTTAATCTGGGATCTCCATAGTCACTTGATAAAAAGAACCTCTTATAAATTGGCTTATACTGTGGTAACAAAAAAATCCAAAATCTATGTGGCTTATAGCAGCCTGGGTTGATTTCCTGCTCACACTTCATGTCTACTGTGGGTTGGCTGCACATCTTCCTTACCCATACTGGTGGAACTGCACTTGCTGGAACATTGCTACTCTCATGGCAGAAAGGAAAGAAAGGCAGTGGACAATACTATACTGCTTTCAAAGTTTCTGTTCTGATGTGGTGTGAATAAATTCTGCTCATTTTTTTATTGGCCAAACTAAGGTGCATGGCTAAGCCTGGCAGGGCAGGGATGTATAACCTTCTCTTGTGCAATAGGAAGTGCATATTTGAACAACATTATAATCTTCCACAGGCTTCCTCCTCCAGGCTTTTTCTAGATACATTTCTACCAAAAGGGCCCAAGTTGATTTTGCATTTGAATCATGATCTCTTAATTGTAAGTGGATCCTCTTCGGTACTCAGATAGTGTTTCTTTTTTTTTCTTTTTTTTTTATTTCAGCATAATATGAGGGTACAGATGTTTAGGTTACATGTGTTGCCCTTGCCCCCCTCCCCCCCTCAGTCCAGGTTTCAAATATGTCCATCCCATTGCATGGTGCACATTGCACTCTTTGTGTACACATATACCCGTCCCCTCCTCCCTCCTCCCCCCTCCCCCCTGCCCAATATCTAATAGATGTAATTCTTATATA
>CAUYSK010106634.1:0-15154 GCA_963575035.1 Avahi laniger
GCCACCATGCCCGGCTAATTTCTTCTATATATATTTTTAGCTGTCCAATTAATTTCTTTCTATTTTTGGTAGAGGTGGGGTCTCACTCTTGCTCAGGCTGGTCTCGAACTCCTGAGCTCAGAATGATCCGCCCACCTCGGCAAGATTTTAAAGACATTTTTAAAAATAAGGTACAAAAGTTACAGTAAGTAACTTATTATTGAAGAAAAAGTTTTAAATAAATTGTGTACAGCCTAAATGCGCAGTGTTCACGAAGTCTACGTTAGCGCTTGGTAACGTCCTAGGCCTCACGCTCACTCCCCGCTCGCTCACTGACTCATCTAGAGCAAGTCCTGTGAGCTCCATTCTTCGTAAGTGTCCTATACAGGTATATCGTTTTTTAAAATCTTTATACCGTATTTTTACTGTATCTTTTCTATCTTTAGATATATAAATACTTACCACTGATTGTGTTACGATCACCTATGGTGTCCAGGGCAGTGACATGCTGTGCAGGTGTGCAGCCTGGGAGCTAGCCCAGAAAGCCTGGCTATGTCGTAGGCTACAGCACTCAGGTTTGTGAAAGTGCCCTGCATGGTGTTTGCATAGCAGTGAAACAGCCTAATGACACATGTCTCAGAATGCATCCCTGGTGCTAAGGGACGCATGGCTGTACATGTGCTCTCTGGGAGAGCTTAGGGGCCCCCAAATTTACAGGGAGTGAAGTTGTATGCATTTGACATGCTGTGCTCCCCGCCCACAGGTGCTTGCCCCTCCTCGAGGCTCTGCTCAAGATGCTCCTCAATGAGGCATCGCTGACTCCCCGGGCAGGACCAGTAACCCCTTCTCCCGGGCTCCCTCCGCCCTGTATGAACACCTCCAAGACCACAGTCGCTACTCTGGACTGTAACTGCTCATTTCTTCAATAACACGATAACTATTTTGGGACAGCAACTATCTTGTTTTTCTTGGCAACCTAATTCTCAGCACACAGCCTGAAACAGAGCAACTGTCAATAAATATCCCCAATTCTCTGCTACTAGGAACTGCTGTTCTCAACCGGACGCTAGAACAAACTGTGTTCTTTAATGAGGACGGGAAGAATGGAGGTGCCTAAGTGTTGCTTGAAAATGATGCAGTATTTTAATGTTGGGATCATTAAGAAGTGCCTCCTGCGATCTCTCTGGCTTTAATTCGAGCCAATTTCTGGTTTGATTTCTCATCGAATGGAGGACTGAACAGCTGCCTCCTCATCAAACACCTTTCAGATACTGAAGACGGCAATTAAGTCTCCTCTGGCCTTCGCCTCTGCAATTCTGTTCGGCTTTTCTCTGAAGCTCTTGTTTTCTAAACACTTTGATCATTTTGGATGCGTTTCTCTGGACCATTGGGTTTCTGTGCATCCTCTGAGAGTGCAGTGACCCAAACCAGGCTTGAAGCTGGAGCAAAGGCTGGACTGGTCGCTGTGCAGTGAAGAGGGCCTGAGAAGACAACTTCCTGTGCTTGTCACACGTGCTGTTAGCCAGGCTGGCCACGGGCAAAACCTAGTGGAGGGTAAACGTTTGGTATCTTTCTCATGTTCCTTTTCATTTTTCTTTCTGGGGATTTTCCCCTATTTTAGGCACCTTTCACTCTGTTGTTCTCTTCTCCTTGTATTTGCATCTTCATGGGACTTTAAGTTGTGTTATTACCTGTCTTAAGGGTATTAGCATATTGACCAGTTGTAGAAGAAAAAGTTTATCTATCCTTTGCAGGACTTAGAAGGAAAACACGGTAAACACTTTAGGGTAGAGGGCTCAGGCTAGCAGCCCCAGACCCGAGCATGCCCATGTCTAAAGGTGGCTAGTCCAAGTCTTGGCCATGTACTTCTCGGGAAGATGAGGTCAGCAGGCTGTGGCATCAGGCAGGCAGGCCCAGGCCAAGGCACACGGTAGGGGACTAACTGGGAGACCCCTATCTTCTGCGGAGGCTTCTCAAAGCTTCCGGGAACCTCTGGTTTAGGGAGCCACTTCTCCACCTGCTCAGACCCCACCTAGACAGCAGCGCAGCCCAACTGAGCCCTGGTAAATGCCGGGGCACCCCAGCCAAATCTGTATTCCTGCCAGACTCTGTCATGTTTGTTTTCCTCCATGGGTGCTGTGACCTGGAAAGCCGCCGCGGTGACGCTGCACCCGCTCCCGTTCCTGCAGCCACTAATTGAACAGTTCAGAGGGAACTGTGCCACAAAGCCGCCCGAGGGCGAGAGCAGATGCAGCCGATTAATTACAGCTGGGGAGAGCCCCGGGAAGGGCTGCAGCGGGGAGCAGGGGAGCAGAGCGGGAGGCGCTGGAAGGCCCAGGGGCTGGGCGGGCTGGGGAGCCAGTGCTCGGGCGGCTGTGCCTGGGCTCAGACTCAGGCAGAGCCTTGGAAGGGCAGAGTCGGGGCCTCCATCAGAGGAGGGGCGCCAGGGGTCAGAGGAGCTTCACAAAGCCCAGCCCCCATCCTAAGGACCCCAACTATCTCTTCCTCTGGTCATGTCTCCTGGCTGTTGGAGATGGTGGGAGAGAAGCCAGAGCAAGGCTTCGCCTCCAGGTGTTTGAAGAGTCTGAGAATGATGGCTACCATTTTTACATTTATTCATTGCTTATAATGAGCCAGAAATTATCCCACTTAGGGCTCAAAACAAGTTATGACGTGTTATTATCATTCCCATTTTACAGATGAGGAACAGTGTCCCAGAGAGGTTAAGTAACTTGCTCAGCGTTACACAGCGAGTGGCAGCCAGGTCTGCCCCACCTCTGCTTTCGGCCTCCACACAGCACTGTCTGGGTTGACCAGCCTCCTGCCCTGGGAGAGACCCCTAGGTCACCAACCATGAGGACTCCTGCCCCAGTCTGCTCTTGGGTTCCCTCTGTCTGGCCTTCCAGCCGCTTTCCCTTGGCTAAGGCCATCCCTGCTGCTTCCCAGGGAGCTCTGGAGTTGGCTTTGCTGGCTGCCGCCTTTGCAGCTGCCGGCTCTGGCTCCCTGAGCTTCTCAGCATCCCTCCTCCTCCTCTCTGGCCCCTGCCCCAGTGATGGTCCACACTCCTCTCCTGGCCTTGCTCCTCTCCCTGTGCATTTCCGGTCTCCCAGAGGGTGCTGGGCACGGAAACCACAGACTTTCTTCTGAGCAAGAGCTTGGTGCCCACTCCTGTCCCTGCTCTGACTCTGTGGGTTGACAATTCTGTTTGTCTGAGTGAGCTCAGGAAAGATATGAAGGATAGGGTACTGGTCAAATGCGGGGGCTCCAGAGTCAAGTAGCTGAGGGTTAAATCCTAGTTCCAAAACTTATTAGCAATGCGATTTCAAGAAAGTTATCATGCCTCATAGTGCCTTCATTTGCTCATCTGTAAAATGGGCCTAATAATAATCATAATTTCTGCCTCATAAAAGTTGTGAGGTCTAAATGTGATGACATATATGAGGTGCTAAGATCAGTGCTGGCTGCAACGGAAGCGTTGAGTGGATGTTAGCTATGATTTCTCTCGTGATTAGTTTTGATTAAGAAATCTGGCAGAAGTCAGGCTAACTGATGTACAGAGGAACAGTGGCTTTGTTTCCACAAGTGTCCTATGGAGGTATTGCTCTTGGTGGGGACTCAGGGCAGGCACAGACAGGCTGACGTATGAAGGGGGAGTGGCTGGTGTAGACATTGCCCAGCACGGTGTTGGTGGCCTTTCTGATGGGCTTGTGCTGCTTTTGCCATAGTCTCCAGCAGGCGGTCAGTCCTCACCACCGAGTTTGTAAGAGCAGACAGGAGAGACTGACATCAGAGCCTCCTGGGAGAAAGGGGGGTCCACTCCTGGATGGCCTTGGTCCCATCAGCATCCCAAACTGATGATAATACTCTGTATTAAAAGCTTTTGTGTCCAATACTGCGGTTTCTGGTAGGTCCTGTCCCTAGGAGCCCACTAATCAGGACCAGCCAGTGAGGACAGCCATGGATGTGTAGAGAGCTCATGCTCTCCTTCCTAATCCACTCACTCCTGTCCTGCTGCTTAGCATTTTCCCC
The DNA here is from genome assembly GCA_963575035.1 of Avahi laniger. Classification (NCBI taxonomy): domain Eukaryota; kingdom Metazoa; phylum Chordata; class Mammalia; order Primates; family Indriidae; genus Avahi; species Avahi laniger. Next base: position 4,009 of record CAUYSK010106634.1, read on the forward strand.
AATTTAAAGGGCAGTGATGCCAACTTCACACCTGCAAGTTTCCATCCCATCCTGACTCCCAAAGACACCTGGATGCTGGTCCAAGAAAGCAAATTGTCACGTTCTCTTCCAGCTTGGTGTGTGTGTGTATGTGCGTGTGTCATTGTGTGTGTGTGAGCATGTGTGTGTACACCCTTCATGGCAGGCTAGAGCCCAGCTGATGGCTCTGTCGGAATCTGTGGCACCAGCTCTCCTGCCTGGCTGGCTCTGTCTTAGTTGATAGTACATTCAAAGCCTAATTGTTATCTCAGCAGAGTAACTCCATTATTCATCCTGACACCATCCCCCGTTAGCTGTTTGTTGCAGTGATGTTATATTAATGAGGCCTGCAAATAAATGAACGGGAGATCAGAGTGCCACCTTGTTTCTCAGGAAAGCTGGCTGACTTATTTATTTATTTGCTGGGAACTTTGCAGTGAGTCACTCTGGCTCTGGGCACCGGTGGCTTTTGGCCTTTCCTGCAGAGATTTGGTGCAGCCTTGCGGATAAATACTTGTAAACGTCCCAGCTTCCCAAAGAGTTTCACAAATGTATTTGCATCAGAGAGAGTCCAGGAAAAAAGAATATACTTTAAATTATTTGGGCAAGTGGAGAGCAGAAGCCAGCAGGAGCGATAGATCATCTCAAATTATTAAGGTATCAAAAATTATTTGAGTTTGGTTTTGGAGGGCAGTATACATGGTTTTCTACAGTGGATTTTCTTTCCCAGTGACATGGACCTAAGATAATGTTAAAGAGAATTTATATTCCCCGAGCATGGACTAGTGAGGTGTTGCAGAAGTTACCGAGGTTGAAAAATTCCTAAAGTGAAAACTACACGGTGGTCAATGGAGAGACGATTGTAAATCTAACCCCCCCCCCCCCACTGCCTGGCATCAGTGTGGCCTCACTGGGGAATGTGGTGGGTGGCTTCAGGGACACGCAGGAACATTCACAGCTTAAGGGTGGTAGCTTCCTGGTCACTCCCTGAGGACACCAGTTCTGGGGGTTCATCTTCTGCATCTCGAGCCTGCTTTGCCTTTACTCCACCTTGATCTCTGTTCTCATCTGCAGGTAGAGCCACCTGCGTCTCTTCCTCTGGGCTCCCCTATCAGGCTGAGACGCTTGAGAGGTCCAGCTGCCAGGCCAAGGAGTCCAACTTTCACGCAACTGTTATCCCCTTGGTGGGCGTAGCCAAAAAAAGCCCACAACTGAATCAACTCTGGTAGCTTTAAGAAATACCTGGGGCAGAAGTTAGAGTAAGGCTTACCCCTGACAGGCAAGAAGTGATTGCCCTAAGCTCAAATACATCCCCAAATTCTGTTCTTGTTATTGATCCCCCCTACTCATAGAAGTGAGTCTGGACCTAACTATGTTTAGGAAGACAGTAGGTGGAGGTTACTTGAAGGCCCAATACAGAGGGCAGCCATTGTTCCCAGTTTGTCTGGCATTTCTTGGTGTCTTCCAAGAGGATCGTGATTCTGAACACAGAAATTGTTGGTACACTTGGGGTGGGGTGAGGTTGGGAAATGCATAGCCGAAGAACACCCTCCATCCCTCTGACCAAGAGAGGGGGGTGTGGTGTGGTGGGGGGCATCTGCCTTCTGGAGTTAGAAGGCTCCAGTTTTCAATCTCTATTCTGCCACCAACCAGATGTGTGACTTGGGGAAAATTCTTTACTTCCCTAAGCACTGTTTTCCCAACTCGTAAGTGAAGATAATAATAGCTATCTGTCAGGGTTGTTTGGAGGAGTAGAAATGTAAAGTGCATAGAGCCTGGCACATAGTGGAGTCTCATTAAAGAAAATGAATTATTATTATTAAGACCCTCAGAATTAGAGTGTTGGCTGGTCTGTTCATGTGCCCGGCACGAGGTTAGTGCCCTTGCTAGCTGTGGAGACCTATGTCCCTACGTCCCTACTGCAGTCCTCTTTGCACAGGAGATAACTGCAAAGGGTACAGATTAGAAGTCTCTGTCCTAGGCCCTTTGGAGGAAGCAGCGTGGCCTCCAGGGCAGGTAGTTCCAGCCTCTTCCAGGTGGCCAATGTCCAAGGACAGGTTGGGTTACACTGGGAGAGGCTGCACCCCTGCCTCCCCACCCAGAACTCACGTATACATGTGACAACTGTCAATTGTAGCCCAGTGCATGGCACACAGCAGTCACTAATTAAATATTCATTTGATGAATGAATTAATTTACTTGGAATTGTGGCATCTTCTCCCTTTGCTCAGAATCCTCAGTCTCATGGGTTGAATTCTGTCTCCCCAAAATTCATATGTTGAAGCCCTAACTCCCAGTCCCTCAGAATGTGGCTGTCTTTGGAGATAGGGTATCTACAGAGGTAATCATGTTAAAATGGGGTCATTAGGGTGGGGCTTTAATCCAACAGGACTGGGTCTTTATTTTACACTTGAGCTTAGCCAAAGGGCAGAGAAGTGATAGGTCCTTATTTAAAAAATTAGGGACACACATACAGACACACACACACACACACAGGTAGAACACCATGTGAACATGAAGGCAGAAATCAGGTTGGTGGGTCTACAAGCCAAGAAATGCCACAGATTGCCAGCAACCACAAGCAGCCAGGAGGGAGGCACGCATAGATTCTCCCTCACAGCCCTCAGGAGGAACCACACTGCCAAAACCTTGACCTTGGACTTCCAGCCTCCAGAACTCTATGGCCGCCCTAGGAGCTGGCATCCTCGTTTGGTGCAGAGACCTCTGCGTGTCAGCTCCACAGTCCCTTTGCCCTCCCTGAGTTCACTTTCCTGAGAACATATTCAGTCTTCTTTCCCTTCCTGCTGGATCCTGCCCACTCACGGCTTTTTAGGAAATGTTCTCCCTGGGCCTTCCCTTCCCGTGGGGGGGCTCATGACATCCTCCTTTTTGAGGTGCCAGCAGGTGATGAAGCACAAGCTGGGGAGAACAGAAACGTGGCAGGCCAGGCGTCTCGCAGGCTTTCCAGTCCTCTGCACGTCTCCTGTTCCTGGGGCTGAGCAGGTGACACGTGCACAGACGCTCAGGATGACAGCTGGAAATGGGAGCAGCCAGGATGCCTCCCTCGGAGGACAGTGTCATTATCACACTGCGACCTGGCTGAGAAGGAGCAGACGGTGGGTCCTGAGGGGGTCCTAACCTGAAGTTTATGCAGACTGAGAAATTCAGCAGCCTGTATGACTTGTCCTACATGAAGCTGCCATAAAAGATGGGTCTCTAGGGGTGGGCATGGTTGTCATGGAGACAGTGTAAGGCGGGGTTAAGCAAGAGCACAGCTGTCTATCTAACTGTGCCCGAGCCCACGCCTTTCCCTAAAGCAGAACCTCCTTTGAGGTCATCTCGCGTATTTCTCTGCTCCCAGGCAGGAGGCACCCATTCCAGCTCCCACTAATTTCCAGGACTGGAAATTCTGCTCCTCCCCATCCACTCCCAGTAGCTATCATGGGCCATCAGAGAATCCTTCTCTTTTCACCTTTCAAGAAGGATCTTTGCAGTAAGTGGCTTCCGTTTGCTGCACTGAGGGCTGCACTGAGGAGGTACACATTCAGAAGATAAGGAGGTGCGCACAAAAGCATAAGGATCTCATGGAATTCCAATGACTGAGAGATTCAGGAAAAAGATCATGCCACCATGAAGGGATTAGCCAAGAAAGTTGAAGTAAAGAAAATACATTGATTCTCCTTAAAGGTTACTTTTAATAAATGGTCCATTCTTGCCAAAAATGCTGTAGAAAGGAGATTGTGCCCTTCTTGGAGAATTCTGCTGAAACACACGTGAGGTTGATTTTTCCCATTATATTGGTTTTGTCAACTTTGATTACTTGGCTAAGGTGGGTTCCACCAGGTTTCTTCACTGTGCAGCTGCTATTGCTCTTATTATAATTGACAAGTATTTTATGGGAAGATGGCTTAAGACTACACAAATATCCTGTTTCTCATCATACTTTCATCTACTAATTTCTGAGCCAATTACTACTGTGTACTTTGCCAAATGGTGATTTCTATTTTCATATGTTCCATATTATTCTTTGGAATTCTGGTGTAAAGAAGAGACTTTCTTTCTTTCTTTCTTCCTTCCTTCCTTACTTTCTTTCTTTCTTTCTTTCGTTTTTTTAGTATTTGTAATCTCTTGCTTCATCTCGTACCTGTTTTCTGTTGTACCAAGAGACTTCTGGAGTAGAAGCATATAGAAACTTTTTGTTGCTGTTCTCAGTGGCCCCCAGACATCTAGGGACCATGAAGAGTGAGTCAGAATTCATTCATGCTGTGAGATAGGTGACACTAAAATCAATGTCTCAGGCAGCCACCTAAAAAGTTTGAACATTTGAATATGTGTCATTCTCATCTCTCTCTCCCCACAGATGATCTAGTAATTGGTAGTTTTCCCAATTATGCTGAGCTGGGAATAGGGCTCTGATGGGTGAGTGTGTATTAGCACAAAGCTTTTCCTTTGTCCTCAGCAGACTACAGGTATATAGAGTATTCTTGGTCCCACTAATGCTCTAAAAGAGATTAGAAAGAAACCAGTCCCTTGGGCATCCCCCTGAAAAGTAGGCCTGTTGCGTGCAAGGTCCATTTCTCTCCCTCTCCAGAGAGAAATTGCAAAGTGAAAGTTTCTTTCCAATCATGTGGCATTGTGCTGGGAGATGGGCTCCAGCAGATGAATGCACACTAGTGCAAGAGGTCACCTTTTACAGTGATCCCCAGCATGTAGAATATCATCAGCACTCAGGCAAGACAGAAACCTGTCCTTTGGTCAACCTCTAAAAATTATTAACATTGAGCACATGATGTAACTTTTTTCCTCTCTAGGGAGAAACTGGGATATGGAAGTTTCTGCCAGCTAGCTCTGCCCTGAGCCAAGGGAAGGGGCTATGACAAGTGAATGTATGCTAGTAAAAACCACCATCTTCGTTCTCAGCAGCCTCCAACCTGGGTCTTTTGCTGTGAATGCCCAGATTCAGGAAAGACAGAAACATCTCTTGGGTGGCCTCCAGAAAGTCAGAATACTTTCCTTCTTTTCTCAGGGAGAAATTTTGACTGGGGGTTTCCTGCATATATTGATACTATGCTCAGGGAGGAATTACGTCAAGAGAATGCTTCAAATTTTCCTTCCAGCTTCCATGTGGCTGGTTTTACATATACCTCTTGTGCAAGAGCCTCTCAATTCATTCCTACACTTTGACCAAGGGAATTTTCCCATGTGCTGTTAAATGAGTATGTCCATCTGTGAAAAGAGGGCTCCACATTCTGCCTTCTTACTGACAGCGTAAACGTATTTTTAAGGCTTATTTGCTCTTCACAAAAGTTTGTAATTTTGACACATTTGATTTTTGAATTATGCATTTTATGACTTAATTTATCTCTTTTTAATAAAAAAGGGCAAAATGCAAGTAAATAAGTGATGATAGTAATTGTTATATGATTATTATAATAATTTGCCACCCTACTCAGATTTATCTTATAATATGAGCTGAGAGAACTAAGGAGTGGATGGTTATTCTAGCTGCAACCATAAAGCTAATGGATAGCAAGAAAGTGAATGTGGGAGGAAGAGAGGGGCTTGAGATGAAGTAGCCGTAATGCAGCAGTTTCAATATTGGATATTTTGCTTTGTTTACTAGTATTATTCCCACAAAACCCAGTTAGTTCATTTGTTTTAAAAGAAGATTGATATCTGTGCATCAGGATCTGGCCCAGGTAGTATCTTTAAGGTTTTAACAATAATTATTTTAATGACAGTTTATGCACAGAAGACTCATTGTTTTATACTCCCTGGATGATAAAATATATGTTTAATATGAATACATTTTAAAAATACATATATAACTGAATATTCATATGAGAAAAGTTATGAAAGTCTGCATTCATATTTTAAGGTATATTAAAAAGATTATAATTTATTTATTTTGAAAGTTTGTGATAAGGTCTTAAAGAAAAAAGTTATTTTTGAAACATAATTACAGATACTCTATTTAATTTTTAAAATTTTAAGACAATTGGAACTAAAAATATTTCAGAGAAAATATAATTTAATTCCTCGTTTGACTGTATAACCCACCCCACTCTCAAGAGGCTGTGAATTTTTGGTCAGCAGCCCATGATAAAGCAATGGATGTAGGCTTCACTGAAAATGCATGACACCAACATATTTTTTCTTTTTAATTTCTTTCATGACCCTGATATGAAATCTCAGTTAACAATTTCCTGCTGTAATAAATATTCTTCTTCTCATACATGCTTTTGCAAACAAATGTGAAGGTATATATTTTGTGCTACTGCTATTGGAGGGGTTTTGTGGATTAGTAAAGGAATCAAAATGTGAATTTTGTTTACCTATTAAATAGTACAAAAAGTATTACTTTATATATTTTTAATTTTTGGAAAATGTTTGTGTGTTTAGAAATGTTCATCATTTCTCATCATTTTATGCTCAAGAATACATATGATTACCAGAAAACATTATCTTTGCATGCTTTAGTTATTGAGTAATTCTTCTGTCTTTAAGTCCTGATACATAACCATTCTATTTCACCTATTTAAAAAAATTCTCTAGGATTAAACAAAATATGGAAAGAAATGTCTTATCTAATGCCATTCCTGCGTTGCGCTACAATAATATGCACACAATAAAGCAGTTTGCTTACCAAGCCATGCAAACTGCAGCTCAGCTAGAAATACAAATATTCTCCTTGACTGAGTTTTAATGAAGATAGATATATACATCTACAAATGCATAGAGAGAAAAAGAGAAGAGGAGAAAGCAGAAAATAGAGTGCAACTGAAAGCATTTATGAAGACCTGTAGGCTTTCTTTGATAAGATTATTACCCATGAGGTTGATTGTAAGGGAAGCACTAGTCTTGCAGAGCAGCTTTTCCTACCACTCCAATTCCTATGTTCTCTTCTTTTTAGCCTAGTGTTAAGCTTTTAAACCAAGCTCCTCTTTTTCTGATTATCTGATCTAATTATAACAGCCTTTACACAGCAGTGAACATCAATGTTACATTCCGTGAAATTGCCTTGTGTTTTAAAGTGAAGTATTTGTCACCCATATTCACTTTCTCTTTCTCACTCAGGCAAATACAGCTGCTCTTTGGTCTTTGCAGACCGTCTGCATTGCCCTGACCATGAATAGATAGATTTAGATTCAATTTCTTCAACCTCGCAACTTTGCCTGCTCCTCTATACATGTAAATTTGAATTCTTGCTGTGAAACTATTGCACAAGCCTGACGACTAAATAAAAAACAGTCCCTGTTCTATAAAGTGCTGTTGCTTTACCCACACAACTCACACATACACCCCATACACTTAGACATGCATACATCTCATGATCTTATATCATGTTAGAGTGATCTTTGTTTAGCTCAAAATATGACCACCAAAATTATTGATAGCCCTTAAAAAGGGTGAATAAAATAAGATAATTTAATATTTAGAACTACACCTTTAATCTTTAACATTTTGTGTCTTTTTTCTTGATAATCTAATTTCTTCTGCACAGCTCACTAAGGCTGTAAACTGTAAGTGAAGTAGAAGGGCAGGGCAATCAAAATACAAAATATTGAAAAGGTTGAGGTAGTAAAGCACCTTTCCCAGGATAGATGAGACATTAAGATATGATATTTTATATTAGTGCAGAGATTACATTGGGAAAGGTAAATGGCACAACAAAAAGTCATTATTTTTAAACAGCTATTTCATAAGGATTTTTTAGTGGAAAATTGATCTTTCTTTTAGTTTCGAATGTTGAGTATTTAATATTTTATCATAATTTTGTTAATTTTAATTTATTTAAGCTCAATTAAAATCTATATGTATGTGTATATGTATTATTGATGTTAAATTCATATGTATATTTATCCCAAACTTTAATCTAATGTTTAGTGATATGCACTGTAACATACATATAGTATACGGTCAATAAAATGTTATTCATATTGAAATAAGAGTTTTGATGTCATTGGGGGTTACACTCTGTAGGCTAGATCCCTAGCAAGTTTTACTATTCAGGGTTCAAAGAGCTTTTTAGCTAAGCGACAGTTCTTCCTGCATATTTGTGTTGAAGTTTTATTCACTTAATGTTTTCCCCAGCCACGTTCTCTTACTCCAAGATGCAGATCATTATAGCAGAATTCTCTCAAGAATTCTCAACCTGAAGACTTTTGGTGAATGTGGCAGTCTGAACACATGGACTTGTTTAACTGATTATTTCCCAAGATGACATTTAATGTAATTTCAGACAAACCTTTATGGCAAGTTGCACCTGAGGTGAATATTCATTCATTCAAAAGTGTTACTTTAAAATCTAGTCTCCACCAGAGCATTGTTCCAGATCAACAATTCTCAAACTGTGAAACCTGCTACAATACAGGAGTTCAGAAATTTTTTAAAAAATTTAATAATAGCATTATGATGGTATCTGCCTTTTACACTTGCAATATCTCAAGAGCATATGGTAAAGTCTTCCAGGAGTTATATGATGTATGATATCATAAATGATTGAATATGAAAACATATGAGAATCCAGCTGTCTTCTAGTAAGTGAGACATTAAAGAGATGTAGAAAAATATCATATAAAGCCACTTTTTCTCACTAAACATTTTATTTTGGAAAATGTAATATTTTAAGTAAGTTATGTTTTAACATGTTTATTATTGTAGGTCATTAAATACGAAATGTCTAATTTTGAATCAAAAGTGTAGTTTATTGTATATCAAACAAGAAGCAGTTCAATTAATCAAAGTATGCACCTATACTATTGACATAGTTTTGCCATCTTAACGGTAGCTCATTTATGCCAGCAGCAAAGAAACCTGGAGAGCAGGTGGCAATGAATTTGAGAAAGGAATTTTCAGCAGCTTATTGAGAATAGAATATTTTTTCTTGCAAGAGTGGTCCAAAGCCTGAAAGAGGTGATAGATGGTGCAAGGTCTAGTGACTATGGTGGATGACAGAGAGTTTCTAAGTCCAACCTTTGTAGTTTCAGTGGTGTTGTTTGTGCGACATGTGGTTGAGCATTGTCTTGCAAGAGGATTGGCCTGTCTCTGTTGACCAGTCTCAGCTGGTGAATCACAAGCATCCTCATCATTTGCTCCAACTGGTTGCAGTAGATAGTTGCTGTGATAGACCAGGTTTCAAGAAGCTGCAGTGGATAATACCAGCACTGGACCACCAAACAGACATGATTATTTTTTTTTGATGAATATTTGATTTTGGACTGCATTTCAGCACTTCATCTTAATCCAACCGTTGTGCTGAATACTTGCAATTATCCAAAAGAATACATTTTTCTTTCTTTTTTTATTATTTATTTTATTTTATTATTTTATTTTAATTTTTTAGTTCAGCATATTACAGGGGTACAAATGTTTAGGTTACATATATTGCCTTTGCCCCACCCAAGTCAGAGCTTCAAGAGTGTCCATGTCCCAGACAGTGCACACAGCAATGTTAGGTGTGAATATACCCATCCCCTACCTTCTCCTCCCCACTCCTACCTGCCCAACACCCGATGAATGTTACTACTATATGTGCACTTAAGTGTTAGTCAGTTAATAACAATTTGATGGTGAGTACATGTGGTGCTTGCTTTTCCATTCTTGTTATGTATACTTCACTTAGTAGAATAGGCTCCAGCTCTATCCAGGATAATACAAGAGGGACTAGATCACCATTGCTTTTTGTGGCTGAGTAGAACTTATACATATATCACATTTTATTAATGCATTCATGCATTAGTGGGCACTTGGGTTGTTTCCACGTCTTTGCAATTGTGAATTGTGCTGCCGTAAACATTCTAGTGCAGACATATTTTTATAGAATGTCTTTCTTTCCTTTGAGTAGATGCCAAGTAATGAAATTGCTGGATAAAATGGTAGTTTGATCTGTAGCTCTTTGAGGTGTCTCTGTATTACTTTTCACAGAGATTGTATTAGTTTGCAGTCCAAAGAGCAGTGTATGAGTGTGCCTATCTCTCCATATCCATGCCAACATTTATCATTTTGGAACTTTTTGATAAAGGCCTTTCTGCCCGGAGTTAATTGATATCACATTGTGATTTTGATTTGTATTTCCCTAATGATTAGAGACGTTGAGCATTTTTTCATAAGTGTGTTGGTCATTAGTTTATCTTCTTTTGAAAAGTTTCTATTCATGTCCTTTGTCCACTTTTTGATAGGGTTGTTTGATTTTTTTCTTGATTTTCCTGAATTCTATATAGATTCTAGTTATTAGCCCTTTATTAGATGTGTAGTATATGAATATTTTCTCCCATTCCGTAGGTTGTCTGTTTGCTCTTGTGATAGTTTCCTTGGCTGTGCAGAAGCTTTTTAATTTGATCAGGTCCCATTTATTTATTTCTGTTGTTGCTGTGATTGCCTTTGAGGTCTTCTTCATAAATTCTTTGTCTAGGCCAATGTCTGTAAGAGTTTTTCCAACATTATCTTCTAGAATTCTTATAGTTTGGTGGGACTGCAAACTAATACAACCTCTGTGGAAAGTAATATGGAGATACCTCAAAGAGCTAAAAGTAGAACTACCATTTAATCCAGCAATCCCATTACTGGGCATCTACCCAAAAGAAAAAAACACATTCTATAAAAAAGACATCTGCACTCGAATGTTTATAACAGCACAATTCACAATTGCAAAGATATGGAAACAACCCAAGTGCTCTTCAATACATTGGTGGATTAAGAAAGTGTGGTATATGTATACTATGGAGTTCTATTCAACCACAAAAAACAATGGTGAGCTAATCCCTCTTGTATTGTCCTGGATAGAGTTGGAGCCCATTCTACTAAGTGAAGTATCACAAGAATGGAAAAACAAGCACCACATGTACTCACCAACAAATTGGTATTAACTGATCAACACTTATATGCACATATGGTAATAACATTCATCGGGCGTTGGGCAGGTGGGAGGGGGGAAATGGAGATGGGTGGATTCACATCTAATGGGTGTGCCACACACCATCTGGGGGATGGACATGCTTGAAGCTCTGACTCGGGTGGGGCAAAGGCAATATATGTAACCTAAACATTTGTACCCCCATAATATGCTGAAATAAAAAAAAATAAAAAATAAAATAACCGTATATAAAGATGTTCACTCTTACTAACA
>CAUYSK010106636.1:0-10950 GCA_963575035.1 Avahi laniger
GGGGGGGGGGGGTAAAGGCAATATATGTAACCTAAACATTTGTACCCCTGTAAATTATTCTGAAATTAAAAAAAAGTCTCTGGGAGGCCGAGGCGGGCGGATTGTTTGAGCTCAGGAGTTGGAAACCAGCCTGAGCAAGAAAGAGACCCCGTCTCTACTAAAATTGGAAAGAAATTAATTGGACAACTAAAAATATATAGAAAAAATTAGCCGGGCATGGTGGCGCATGCCTGGAGTCCCAGCTACTTGGGAGGCTGAGGCAGGAGGATCGCTGGAGCCCAGAAGTGTGAGGTTACTGTGAGCTAGGCTGACACCACCAGCACTCTAGCCCGGGCAACACAGTGAGACTCTGTCTCAAAAAAAAAAAAGTATTATCTCATTGCCTGCATACCATTACAGTTCAAAATTTTTAAAACCTTGGACAATTAAAGTTAATTATATAGTTATTTGTCCATTGCAGACAGGAGTGTTACACATTCAGTTAGAAATAATGTGCTCAATATGGAAAAGTTAACAGTTGCTGATTCACCAAATCGAATAATGCGTATTTATGGATACTCTTTTTTTATATCAGAGCATGTTAAATAAATCAGTAATATGTGGACACAATGGAAAGATGAGTAATAGTCACTTTGATTTAAAACTGAGGATAGTTGTATTTTCAGTATGATATTTAGGAAAGCTTTATATATAGGCCAAATCATTTAGACACCATAAACTTCATTTAGGTGAAGAATTTGCTATATAATTTCTAAGCTATTGTATAAGCAGCTTCTAAATAGAAGTCCTTCTTAACCTGATGATCTGGCATATAAAATAGAGTTACTAATTATAGCAACTGAAAGAAAGGAAGCAGTGGCTTTTATTGAAAAAAAGCATTCAACTTGGAATCAAGGCTGGAACCTTGACTAAATTCCATGTGGAATTGTGAAGCTCACCTTATCTCATTGTACTTTGAGATCAATAAAATGCTATCATAACATTCTTTTTTGCTTAATACACTCTTGCATGTTCAGATGGAGTACATAGGATGCTTGCTACATAACTGCAGCTCTTAGACGACAAAGCAAATATTTATTATTTACCATGTGTCAGTATCAGGTAGGGTTAAGAGTTTTGTTAAAAGATCTATCTTGCTGGTCTTAATACTTTGACATTCATCAATGTGGCTTTCTTGGTCTACTTATGACTGCACTATCTTTTTTATTTTTACTTAAATTTATTTCTAAAATATGTCAGAGTCAAATGAGTAAGATTAGAAAAGCATATTTATTAGCAATAATTTGGTCTCTTCAGTTCTAGCCTTTTTTCATTGATTTTTAAAGATTTAATTCAGAGCATGCTTGTTTCATTATTAAATACTATAGATATATCTCAGTATAAGAAATAGCTACCCATTTCAAAGTTTGTATGTGTGTGTATGAATACACAGGCAAGGGTGGAGCAGTGTAACTAGTGAATTAGGGCACAAAGTTAAATATCATTTAGTTTGTGTGATTATTTGTTTTGTGTTTTTGTGAATTAAATTTTGTTTGAAATGCAAAACAATATGTTTGCTGAATAATTGAATCCTATTACAAATCTCTTTGAAAAATTAATAACATAACAAAAATTATTTTGTATGTAATTAAATATTTTAAAAAATAATATTGTCAGATTGTTTAAACTGAAATCCAGCTATGATTATCTAAAATATAAAGCAAGGAAAATGCCCTTGGAGAAAACAGTTAAATGAATTAGTTGACCCTCTCTCTCTCCTCTTTCCAAATCCCAAGCATCATCGTTCATCTAGATGTCCTTATTTATCAGAATAATACTTTAGGCAATGATACTCATATAAAGGACACAGTGCTTTGTATCTTAATCCTCCTTCATAGCAATCTCAAATGCTCAGTTTTCATGTTTCCTATCACATTCCCTGCCCAAAAATGTCAATTAAACAAACTGCATGGATGATAACTATATGGAACTGCAAATTAGTGCAACTTCTTTGGAAAAGAATTTGGAGATACCTCAGAGAGCTAAAAATAGAAATACCATTCGATGCAGCAACAGCACCATTAGGCATCTACCCAAAAAAGCACAAAACATTCTATGATAAAGACATCTGCACCCGAATGTTTATGGCAGCACAATTCACTATTGCAAGGATGTGGAAACAACCCAAGTGCCTGTCAATCCATGAGTGGTAAAATTTGGTATATGTATACAATGGAATATTACTCAATCATAAGAAACGACACTGATCTAGAACCTCTTCTACTTTCCTGGATTAAACTTAAGCCCATTATCCAAAGTGAGGCACCACAAGATCCGAAGAATGGGCTCCATTTGTACTCACCATCAAATTGGTACTAACTGATCAACACTAGGGTGATCATATGGCAGTAATACTCTCCAGGGATTAGGGGATGGTGGGGTAAACCCGCAACTAAAGGACCGGGGGACCATTGTAGGCGGTAAGGGCATGCCTTTAACTCTCGCTTGGGTGAGGCAAAGACATAAAATGTAACCAAAATGTGTATACCCTCATAATACCCTGAAATTAAAAAAAAAAAAAAATAACAACACTCAAAACCAGCTCCTATTTCTTTTATATTGGATCTTTTTTTTAGGTTTTAAAATTCTCTATGTTATATAAAAATCTCTAAACTATCATCATATTTTCATGGCCAAAAAGAAATGCCAAAGAAAAATTTGACTTTGATACTCAATCTCAAAACTTAATATATTCATTTTTGTAATTTGTTATGAAGAATACTGACTGCTGAATTGGGGCATATTACATTAATGTGAGCTGTAGGGAAGAACAGACTTCTCCATCAGCTAACAAATACCTCGTTGTGGACCTACACCGGGTACGAAAGAAATGGAGAAGGTCCACATTTCCTTTCTTATAATTTTGAATTTCAAACTAAACATACAGGTTTTGTGACTCATTTGGTGACAAAACCTCATCTTGACCTGGACTCATTTGATAGCAAAATCTGTTCTGAACTGGTTTAAGGGTATTTACATCTTATTTATTCCACCTGATGTGAATATTAACAGTTTTTGCTGAAGAAATATGGAGGTCTTTAATTACATGTTGCTACTTCAGACAGGTGTGTACTCCTTCAAAATTCTAAAAATTCTAAAAACTATGTGAGTCTAAAATGCATCGCCCCATGAGCTTTGGGAAAGAGCTCGTCGGTTTCCATTAGATATGTTCCTTGCTTTCAAGCAGCTTGCAGTCTCCTAAGGTGTGTGACGGGAAACATCACCCTCAAACAAATAGTCGGATATATTTACCAAAAGTCTATCAGTTGGCAAATACATACACAAACACACACACACAATATAAAACTATGTTTTATATAAAATACATAGCATGAATTTTGTAGTATAGGAGAAAAATAGTATTAGTTTAGAATAAGTGTAGTTATATAAAAGGTTTCAGAGGGTAATAGAACTTGTTCCCTCTAAGTGTCTTTGAATTTATTTCTTAATAAAAAAGCAAAACCACAGGCAGTAAGGAAACTTCTATACATATGCTGAAGGAAAAAGTATATAAGGCAGTAAAATTTTGATGAAAGCCCTCCGGCAAGTGTGTTTTTCTTTCCATGTTAAAGAAAGCTGTTTCGAAGATAGAGCAGTATAATAAGTTTAGCACAAAGAGCCAAATTGAATTTAGTTGGCTTTCACTTCTGCCCTTATGAGATATGACTTTGGGAAAATTACTTAAAACCTCTAAGCCTGATTTGTTGTCTGTAAAATATTAATAATAAAAGTAGCTACCATATAGACTTGTTAAAGGATGACATTGGATCATGCGTGTACTGGTAGGTGCCTAGCACAGAGAAAGCAGGCACTGTATGCTCCTAATTATGAAGCCATTTCCTTCCAGGCCCCAGGGATGAAGATATTCTTGGGTCATGGAATTCTGCATGATTAATTCTTAGTGATTCAAGAGAATTATTTTCTTTGCATTTTAGATTTTCCTTTGATGTTGAGTTGTTCCATAGTCTTTTAAGATTTCATCTCTAATAACTAAAGCAGTTGTCTGGTGAAGAGGCCACCTCGGCTGCTCTAGGCCTTCCCACTTACTATCCTAAAAGCCTTTCTGGTGACTCCTATGAGACTTCTAAATTTAACTTACAGAATTTTCCCAGAAACTGGAAGAAATTGGAACTGAATAGAATATGGCTATATAGAAGTTATTTGGCTGAGTATATTTTGAGCTCTGAAAGAAAGTATATTTTATTACCAGGTTTGTTTTTAAAGCATTTTATCTTACAGAAAACTTGGTGTATTATTAATGGAATTAATCCTGGGTGACTGCAAGTTTTATGATTATGCTATTCAGTTCATGCATAAGGTGATCATACCTTTTGCCCTATAAGTATCTTATCACAATAGGCAACAGGATATAAAAACAGGGGGAAAATATGGTAACAGATGATGTTCACAACTAGAAACTCATGTATTTCTGCTAGATATAGTGAAGTCATACTAGGTTGAAGGAATGACTCCATGACCAAGAATCTCTGTATGTGTTAAAATGTCTAAAAAGGATATGGAAAAAATGCTATCAGGGCCACATTATGACTTTCATGGACCCTAGGCACTTCTACCTTTGTAGGCTTGTTTTTCCAATAATAAGAGAGAGAGAGAGAGAGAGAGAGAGAGAGAGAGAGAGAGATACAAATTATGTTCTGTCTTGGTATAAACATCAGTGTAATCCAGGCTGGATTTATCATTGTATATTCATTATTTTTTTTTATTCTAATTTAAGACAAATTAGAACACTTTTGTGAATCCCTAAAAAGTAACATGAACTAGAGGCACTGTGTTTACTGTGCCTGCCTCTTGGATAAGTTGGCCCTAGTCACTAGAAAAACTTTGCTAATCCTTCCTTTTACATGCCAAGTATGGGCAGATTCTGGCATATTCATGGGGCCGAAGAGAGGGTACCATAGCAATCTCTGAATTTCTACTAGAGTATCTTTTAGGCATAGGATAAAGGCTCAGCCAAGCCAACTACTGTCTCCTTCAACAAACAGAGAAAAAGGAAACTCTCCTTTAACAAGACCTACAGACCCTGCCCTGACCTCCAGTTCGGTCTAATTTCTCTCCACCACCACTCCAGGCTACTAGATACCCTGCTTAGCAAAATGAAACTAAAGTAATTGAAAACTACTTTCTTCTCTTCTCATTTGTACTAGAAAGATTTGGAAATAAATACACAAGTTTTTTGGCAGATCCCATCCCAACACTCAGTATTCAAAAGGCACAGACTATCCTTTGTGATTGTGAGCAAACAACAAGAACACTTACTTTCACTCAGAGGATAATAATGTTCAAAAAATAAGACAGAGGATATTCTTATGCTTTGGTTACTACAACATGCAACAGAAAATTATAGAATATGTTAGGTTGGTATCAAAAATAAATCAAGAACAAGCTTTTTCAAGTAAGATAGAATGAAAATCATGAGATGAAGATGATCTGAAATGAGATGTTTTGTGGAGTGAAAAACACAATTGCCAAATTTAAAACCTGAATGAAATTAGAGACCCCTGACACCAAGTCAGAAATGCAGATGAAAAGTTCAAGCAATTTTCCTTGAACTCGGAAAAATATGAAGAGACCAAAATACAAAAGGCAAGTGACATGTGTTCAAGACAGCCTTAAGTTCCTCTAGGCTTGACTGACTTTCAAGTAGGCTTTTTCCTGAGGCCTAGGCCCCTGATCTCCTTTTCTTAGGGGATTTACTTTAGAAAATTTACAATTGCAAATTCTTTCTTTGCCCCTTTGAGATTTATATAAATCTTTTCCTATGGCTTCCTCTAGGACCTGAAAGCCTTGGCTTTGAAATGTAACCCTCAAGGAAGATAGCGCCCATCTCTCCCAGTTTCCAGGGGAGGGCAGGAGATTAACTTCAGTGGGTAACAAACAGCAAACATAGATGACCTAAGCACCAGGCTCCCCACTGACATCCTTCAGTACATGTTCACTAGCTCACCCAACTCTTAAAATCTCTCCAACTTTTTGTTTTAGTGCATTAAGTCTAATCTCTTTCCCCTATTGCAATAATCTTAAATAAAGTCTTCCTTGCCTGTTTAAATTTGTCCAGTGTAATTTTTCTTTGACACATGAAGGCCAGACCTTTGAGATTCAATAGATGTTTAAGAGGTATTAAATTTAAACAAAAAAAAAAGACCAAAGCAAACAGGAGAAGCAGTAATTTAAAACAATGAAAGAAAACTTTTCATGAGTTCAAGGAAGTCTTGAGTAAGCAAATTAAATGGCAAAGTATAAGAATAACTAATGAAAAGAAATCAATACATAGATATGGTAAAATATCTTACATTTCAAGGATAATAAAAACTTTTTTTATGAATAGGCAGAAGAAAGGCAGAAAATATAGGAACATAAATTTGACTAGCCTCAGAATTAGAATGTAATTATTCTTTATTATTGTTGATGTGTTTATAAAGTAATACAAATATCAAAATATTTTAGAAAAATAAAAATGTTAAAACAATTCAAAAATCACATTCTGGTTCTAAAATATTAATATATATGAAGATACTTGGTAAAAGAAATAAGTTAATAGATACTTTCCTTTTATATCAACAATACCAAGAAAAGATGTTAAATTAACTGAAATTTTAAAAACTATTGGAATAAAAATAGGATATTTACCTTTAAAATCACTAGACAAATAATAAAGAAGATCAAATTAAATTAACCACAGAAATGAACAAAAATTCCAACAATGAAAATGAACATGAAATATTGAAAAGAAAATGTGTAATGTATAATAATAAATGTGATGGCTGAAAAAAATCTCTGCAAAGACAAAGTGTCAATAAAGAAACAAAAGGAAAAAAGGCAGCAAAATTGGGACAAAAAAATAAAATCCTGATATATGCTATTTATAAGAGAAAAGTTTAAATGTCATTTACATTGACATAAAGGTTTAAACAATATGGGGAAATGTCAGATAAATACAATAGCAAATGGAAAGCAGAGATAGTCAATATTGAAATATTCAACAGAATTCAAATCAAGTAGGATAAATATGGAGGATCAATTTTATAAATGGTAAGAAAACTTACATCATAGATCAAAAACAGATGGACCTGAATGAGTCAGAAAATATACATGCAATTTTTTTTTTATTTCAGCATATTATGGGGGTACAGATGTTTAGGTTACGTATGTTTCCCTTGCCCCCCCCCTCCAAGTCCCAGTTTCAAATATGTCCATCCTTCGGGTGGTGCGCATTGCACTCTTTGTGTATGCATATACCCGTTCTCTCTCCCGCCTCCCCCCTCCTCCCTCCTCCCTCCCCCGTCCAACATCCAATAGATGTTATTCTCATATGTGCAATTATGTGTTGATCAGTTAATACCAATTTGATGGTGAGTACATGTGGTGCTTGTCTTTCCATTCCTGGGATACCTCACTTAGTAGAATGTGTTCCAACTCCATCCAGGAGTATACAAGAGGTGCTAGATCACCATTGTAAAGAAACACTTTTTTAAAAAAATTCAGAATATTACGGGTGTACAAACATTTTGCTTACATGTATTGCTTTTGTGAAGTTTGCGTCAAAGTTATAAGAACATCAATCACCCAGATAGTGTGCTTTATATCCACTAGGTGTGAATTTACCCAACCCCACCTCCCCTGCAACCTGCTTAACTTCTTTTGAGTTTTACTGCCATATATACATATAAATGTTGACCAATTGGTTGTAGTTTAATGGTGAATACATGTGATGTTCATTTTTCCATTCTTGTGATACTTCACTTAGAAGAATGGTCTCCAGTTCCACCCAGATTGTTTCAAAAGATATTAGTTCCCCCTATTTTTTATGGCTAAGTAGTACTCCATGATATGTACAGACCACATTTTATTAATCCACTCATGTATTGATGGGCACTTGAGTTGATTCCACATCACATCGTGAATTGTACTGAAATAAACATTCTAGTTAACGTGTCTTTTTCATAAAATGACTTTTTTTCCTTTGGGTAAATGCAAAATGGTGAGATTGCTAGATCAAATGGTAGGCCTGCTTTTAGTTCTTTGAGGTATCTCCATACTGCTTTTCATAGAAGTTGTAATAGTTTACAGTCCTACCAACAGTGTATAAGTGTTCTTTTCTCTCCACATCTTCATCAGCATCTGTTGCTTTAGGACTTTTTTATAAAAGCCATTCTCACTGGAGTTAAGTGCTATATCTCATTGTGTTTTTGATTTGCATTTCCCTGAGGATTTGTACTTAGTTTTAAATAGAGATTGTACCTTAGTAGCTGTGTTTGTGTGCATGGTTATCTAAATTCTTTAATCATTAGTTTTCAAATAGATGAGACCTAAATAATAACTATTACAAACATTATATGAACAAGTGATATTATATATATACATATCTATCTACCTATCTATATGTCTCTGTGTGTGTATATGTATATATAAAATGTTCAGGAAGTGAAAAATAGTAAATGCTCAAATAATGTTAGTTTTCTCATCTCTCTGTTATCACTTCTTAGACATTATGATAAGGTACAATGGAGAAAAAAACTGAGTCACTTATGATCTTCTCCTCCTGCTGTTGATACATTCTATGGGGAAAAATATGCACAAATAATTTTAATATATGCATGCATACTCTACTAAGGAAAACATAAGAACAGTGAAAATAAACCATTATAAGTATTCAAAAAAGGAATAACTAAAACTATTATCAAATAGTATAAATATTAAATAGTGTAAGGGGAAGGGAACTAGCACTGTCTTCCAGAAATACATGTATATATTTGTTCTTTTCAATGTCACTTTTATCATGCTATTTATATCTATGCTTATTCTATATTATCCTGAACAAAAGCAATTATGCTTCATGAAACTATTCTTGATTCAAAATAAGGCTGTGAATTTAATTTAATAAATGATGTTTTGCTGAAAATAAAGTGGTAAACTTAGAATTTGATCATAGAAATATGTATTTGCTTATTCTACATTTCACTTGTAAGCTTATTTTGTTATTTTCAAATTAAAGGGATTTAATTTCAATTTTACTAATTAGTATCAATTTCCTGCACTATTAAAAATTCACTTCAATATCCACTTCTATTTATGATTTAATGAAATATGGACGGTCAATGTGGTTAATGATAAGAACTGAAAAATGCTGAAGAAATTATAAAATCACATTTTTTTAAAAAAATTATTGATAATAGTTATACATATATATGGGGTACATGTAATATTGTGATACATACATGCAATGTGTAATGGTCAAATCAGGTAAATTGAGATATCCACTACCTCAGAATTTATCATACCCTTGTGCTGAGAACATTCCAAATCTTCTCTTTCAGCTATTTAGTTTTTTTTATGGTTACATGTTTATTTGCACATAACAGGTCCATTTAGCAGTATAAAAAGTAACATGATAATCTCATACACAGCAGTGTACAAAAATAAGGAAGGTAAATGGATACAGTAAAATAAGCAAATAATTGCTACTCTAATGGAAATGATGAATTAGTATAATATTTTTAAAAATATTTGTAAACTATATTTTATAGATCAGCATATCTTTATGATGGTTTTGTCATTTCTCTTTTTCATTTGAACAGTAATGGTAGAATTTCAGATATTTTTATTTTGTCAGTAAATGAACAAATCATTTGAGGTATCAGAAAAGTTAATTAAATTGCAAATAGAGTTGTTATTTATTTTAATTGGGAAATGAAAATTTATTTCAATGTATATTAGAATTAATTTTTATAATAATCTTAATAACCTGTTTTAGCTATCCATAAAACCACATATAAAACATAGTAAAAAGTCAAAATAAACAAAATAACTCAGTTATGTAATCTGTCTCAAACAGTTGCTGTTTATTTAAGTATATTTTTTTTAGCATTGCCATTGGAAGAAGTTAGGTCTGCCAAGACATACTCTGCCTCGAAATTTAATTATATTTCTTTCAAATATCAGTGTTAAAAGATTACTTTTTAAAAAATTTTTTTTAGGTCTCATTGAATTTCATAAAGGTTTTAAATTAATTTATCATAATAATTATGATAAAATGTAAAAATAGTAATCTCTAAAAGTCTGAAAACTAAGCATCATAAGCACAAGATCTATGAAAGATTGTGGAAAAGGGGAAATTTGGTACTGCACAATGTAAACTTGAGCAACGATATTTTATTATTCTCTTTTAAGTTTTTAAAGTAAAACATGGATCAGTGTAATTTATATGATTAACATTGAACAAAATGAAAGTCATGCCAAATTCCCAAGAACAGGATATCCAAAACATATCTTGAAACTAAACAATTTTGTTTCACATGAGCACCAGCCACCAATTACTTGCATGTGGACTATTGAAGTAGCTTTCTAATTGGTCTTCTCTTTCCATTTTTAAGTATAGTCATATGCCATATAATGAAGTTTCAGTCAATGATAGACCACATGTTTGACAGACAGTGGCCCCATTAGATTATAATACCATATTTTTATTGTTCCTTTTCTATGTTTAGATACTCAGATACTTAACATTGTGTTATAATTGTCTACAATATTTACAGCAACATGCTGTAAAGGTTTGTAACCTAGAAGCAATAGGCTATACCATATATCCTAGGTGTGGAACAGGTTACACCATTTAGATTTGTGTAAGTATGCTCTGCGATGTTTTCACAATGAAGAATTGTATCAGGATGCATTTCTCAGAACATATTCCCATCGTTAAGGGACACATGACTGTATTCTTTCATATAAGCATAGTATGTTATCCACTCAGTGGTACAATCCTTTAAAAATGAGCATATATTAATATTATGTAATTTCTTTCCAGAAAACCTCCAACCTTTCCCAAAACCCTTAGAATAACATATAGTCTTTTTACTCTAACCTGTACTTCCATACATTAGCTGGTTATTGAAT
>CAUYSK010106639.1:0-10268 GCA_963575035.1 Avahi laniger
TTTTGAGTGTGTGACTCCACTATCGACTACTTGGTTGAGGTGGAAGACAGTGGGTTTAGTTATGAATTTGCTCTCTCTTTTGTTGCTTGAATTTTGCATGGAGGAGTCAGTTGTCAAGGTATTCAAGAACCTTTGAATTGAGGTCTAAAATCCCAAATGGGACATACAAAAGCCTGAGTCTTTGGGAAATGTTTTGCCACTCCCAAGGGCTACTTGAGCCTTGTTACCACTTAAGATATGGTAAGAAGGGCAGCAGGAATCAGCGTGCCTGAGGCAGTATACTTCAGAAATTGCTTGATCTGTAGCTAGGGGAGAGCTTCTAATATGTTATTCAGAGCTCATTAGGCACTCTTGTGGAGGAATTCCTAATGGATGTGTCAGTTGGTGCAATTGCTAAGGACTCTGGTAGATATTTTCCTTCCCAGACCA
This sequence comes from Avahi laniger, assembly GCA_963575035.1. Classification (NCBI taxonomy): domain Eukaryota; kingdom Metazoa; phylum Chordata; class Mammalia; order Primates; family Indriidae; genus Avahi; species Avahi laniger. The sequence goes on from CAUYSK010106639.1 coordinate 430, forward strand.
CTGGCCCCTAAGATGACAACAGCCTGGGCACCAAGTGCAAGCTTTCGGGTTATGTTCTTGTCAGGTGTTCAAAACCGATCAGCTGTATCATGTCAACAAACTGTCCCCTTTTGCTTAGATCCAAGGTCATCCAGATTCAGGCTAGTCCTATGGGGAAAGTATTTTTTCTCCTTTCTCCCTACCTTCAGGGGCAGGCTCTGTCCTGGAGGGTTATGGGAGGGGTGTTGGCTAAGACTGTCACAAGGCCCAGCCTGAAAAATGTCTTCTCTCATTTCTTTCCTCCTCCGAGGGCAGATTTTGACCAAGACTGGGGGAAGGGCATTTCCTGAGGATACCTGGTGTCTCAGCTCAGGAAGTGGTGATCCTTATTATTCCACCCCTTCAAGGACAGGGTTGACTAGCTGGTAAGAAGTACACACTTCAGGGCTGCTAGAGAAGCCCTGCCTAAGGCCTCTGAGGGACCCAGACCAGAAAGCAGCCTGTCCTGCTATTCCAACCCAGTGGATATGGGGTCGTCCCTTTAGTACACAGTATCAGTGGTCAGATCATAGTCAAGGGTCATTGACAACCCCTACAGGGTCATAGTCCAGAGAACAGCTTCCCTTGTTCCTCCGCACTACCAAGGGTGGGGAACGAATTCTTTGGAAGGAGGCGCTGATTACCAAGTCACTGCAAAAATGAAGCTACAGGACCCTGCTGGGAAAAGAGCCTCCTTCACTCTCTACTCGGCCCTTCCCATATTGGAGTCTGTCTGTTCGGCTGGCAGCTGTAGCTACCAAGTTGCAGCAGAGAGATGACTGCGTGTCTCAGCTTGAAGAGCGGCCTCCTTGGTCACTAGACACTCTTAGGGGTGTGTGCTGTCTCTTCAGTGCAAAATAGCCCCGCTGTGGAGATTCAACAATCGGGCTTCTGTGGTCATGGGTTTCAGAGATACACCCACACACATATACTCTTGCAGAAAGAGAGTAAAAAGAAGAAGAAGGGAAAGAGAAGGAAAGAAGAAAAATGTATATATATATATACACACACACAAAAAAATAAAGAGTAAAAATTAAGAGAAATATGTATATAGAAGAAAAAGGAAAAGAAAAAGAAATGCAAAAAGAAAAAAAAGAAAAAATATAAAAGTAGAAAAAAAGAAAAGAAAAAGAAAAAAAACACAAAAAACGACCCCTTTACTCCACCTGGAGGCAGAGGCAGGCCCTTTGGCCTGATGTTGCCTGGTGGAGGGGCTGGTTACATGGTCTCTGATCACAGCTCTACAAAAAATTTAAAAAAGGAAAAAAAAAAGCGGCCCCTTTACTCTGCCTGGTGGCGGAGGCAGGCCCTTTAGCGCGGTGCGTTGGGGTGGGGGTCGAGTCACCTGCAGAGGGGGTGCTTATGTGTCCCGGATCACAGTTCTACAAGCGGTCTCCCTCAGTTCACCCGCAGTTCCCCATCACCTTTGCGGGCAGCGCCGGCGATTCAATGGAACAGGGCTGCTGGAGACAGCCGGGAAACTCCGCAGAAATATCGCTCTTTCTCCCTTTTCCGCCCTTTCGGAGGCGGAGCTTGAGTCCACGGCTGGGACAGACTGTCCGCAGATTCAGGAGAAAAAGTGGCTGCGCGCGCTACTCTCCTCATAGGGCTTGACCAGCTCTGCCGCACAGGCAGCGGCTATGACTCAGTCCGATGCCCAGGCAACAACTCCTTGTGATTGCAGGCTTTGGGTTCCCCGAATTGTGGTTGCCCACCCACTGCTAGTCAGTGCTGAAGCCGACTGCACCGGGAGGGCTTCCGGAGCCAGAGTCCCCCATTGCCGACTCCCAGAGCTGCCTCCCAGAGCCCTCCGCCAAGTCCGTGGGGGAGGGGGGCCCTACACATGGCGACTCTGGACAGATCCATGGGAGGACTCTGTGCTGTGTCCCTCCCAGCGCCCACCGAACTTTCAGTGATTTCCGAGGGCAGAGCCTCTTTTATGGAGTTCCCCTCCCCCGATTTAGTCCTGGTGGTCTCCTATGGCAAGAAGCTGCCTCCAAACTCTCCCCTGTGGGCTCAGGTAGCATCTGATCCGGGGAGCACCCGCTCAGGCCAGTTCCTCCCCTCCGATGCTACCCCAGCGCCTCGCTCCAGCGCATTCAAAATGGACCCCTCTCCTGTCTAGGCTCCCCACCGCTTGTCGGTCTGTGCTACCACTTTGCACTGACTTATGTCACTTCTCTGCCTGCATGGGAGTGGGGTTTGGTAAAGGAAGAGTCGTCTTCCTGTGAGTCAGATCTCACTGCCCGGGCCAGCCCGCCGCGGGGCACAGCCATCCTGCGCTTCACTTCCCCTTTGTCCCGTGCTCTCTGGTATTTGAGGACGCTTCTCTAGTTCACCTTATTTTTTCCGCAGCACTGCTTGTCCCTCGCTGCTTCTCTGTAGATTCACGAAGCTGATCCTGTGGGAGAGCACCTCACTCACGTGTGGGTGTCCGTGTTCTTCACCTCCCACTCTGGGAGCAGAGAGCCAGGAGGTCACCTCTAATCTGCCATTTTCCAGACCCCCTGGAAGACAGACTATTAAAGCTGACTTTAGAAGAAAATGATTGAATTAGTAATAACAAACTACACACAAAGAGAAGCCCAGGACCAGATGGCTCATTGCTGAATTCTACAACATATTTAAAGAAGATATAATATCAATTCTTCACAAACACTTCCAAAAAATAGGGGATTAGGGAAAACCTCCCAGCTCATTCTATAATGCCAGAATTATCCTGACACCAAAACCAAAGATATTGAAAGGAAATAAAACTACATACAGATCAATATGACTTATCAATATGGATGTAAAAGTCCTCAATAAAATACAAGTAAACCAAATCTAGAAATATAAAAAATATGTACTATAAACAAGTGGGATTAATTTCAGGAATACAAGGTTTATTTAGCATCTGAAAATTAATTGCTATAATATACCATATCAATAAAATAAAAACCACAATCTATATTATCATCTCAATAGATAAAATAAAGCATTTGAAAAAACTCGTCATCCATTTAAGATGAAAATATTTAAAGAGAAGGAAAATTCCTCAACATGGAAAATGTAAAAAATTGCTGTAAGAAACTCATAGCTAACATCACACTTATTGATAAATGACTGGAAACTTTCCCCTTAAGATCAGGAAAAACTCAGGGATGTTTGTTATCACCACTTCTATTCAACCGGAGGTTCTAGATGGACATTTAGTCAAGAAAAGGGAATAAAAGACATGAAGATTGGAAAAGAAGAAGTAAATCTATATCTATTTGTACATTACATATAAGTGAGTGTGTGTGTGTGTGTGTGTGTGTGTGTGTATATAAAAAACAGAATCTACTAAAAACTCTAAAAACAAATTAAGAAGTTCAGAAAGGTTTCAGGATACAAGATCAAATATACAAATATAAATTTTTTATACCATTGTATAATCTGAAAATCAAAATAAGAAAATAATTCCATTTACAAAGTATCAAAAAAGTACAAAATGCTTAGGACTAGATTTGACCAAAGTAGTAAAAACACAATACTCTGAAAATGCCAGTATTGCTTAAATAAATTAAAATGGGATCTAAATAAATAGAAAAATAAAATTTTATGTTTGTGAATTAGAAGAATTGATATTGTTAAGAAGGTAATACTCCCCAAATTGATCTAGTCATTTGAAACAATCTCTTTTTTTCCCCAAGAGACAATGCCTCACTTTCTTGTCCAGGCTGGAGTCCAGTGGCGAGATCTTAGCTCACTGCAGCCTCAATCTCTTGGGCTCAAGTGATACTTTTGTCTCAGCCTCCTGAGTTGCTGGGATTGTAGGTGCATGCCACCATATTCAGCTAATTTTTTATTTTTATTTTTTAGATATAGGGTCTTGCTATGTTGTCCAGGTTGATCTAGAACTCCTGGCCTCAAGTGATCCTCCCTCCTTTTTCTCCCAGTGTGCTGGAATCACAGACATGAGCCATCATGCCCAACCCTCAAGGCAATCTCTATCAAAATCCTAGATGATTTATTTGTAGAAACTTACAGCTGATCCTAAAATTTATATGGAATTTCAAGGGACCCTGAATAGCCAAAATGACCTTGAAAAAGAGCAAAGAAGGAGGACACAAACTTCTTAACTTCAAAATTTATTACATATTAATAACAATCAATGTAGTGTGCTATTAGCATACGGATAGACATGTAGATCAATGGAATATAATTGAGAGTCTAGAAATAATGCAAGTGTCTATGAGAAGCTGTTTTTTTGACAAGAATACTAGCCATTCAATGGAGGAAACAATAATCACTTCAACAAATGGTTAGCCACTGGAAATGGAACAATAGGATAACCACATTCAAAAGAATGAAGTTGGAAACTTATACCATAATTAAAAAACCTCAAAATGAAAAAAAAATAAATTCTACAGTTAAAATTGTAAAACTCTTAGAAGAAAACATAGGGGTAAATATTCAGAATATTGGATTTTATAATGAATTTTTAGATACAATGCAAAAATATGAGCAACAAATTATAAAATAGATAAATTGAGCTACATCAAAATTTGAAACTTTTTTAATTCCAATGACACTATCATGAAAGTGAAAAGATAATCCAAGAATAGAAGAATATACTTGTATATAGTATATCTTATAAAGACTAGAATATTAAACATGTAAATAAAAACACTTACAATTCAGTAATCAAAAGACAAATGACCTGATTAAAAATGGGTAAGGGATCTGCATAGACATTTCTCCAAAGAAAATATTCAAATGGCAATTAATCACATAAAAAGATTCTCACTATTAGTCATTAGCAATATAAATCAAAACCACAATTAGATACCATTTCATACACACTAGGATGTCTAGAATCAAAAAGTTAGATAATAATGTTGAGGATCATGTGGAGAGGTAAGAGTGCTCCTGTAGTGTCCGTGGGAATGTAAAATGTAAGAACCCCTTTGGAAAGCAGACTTACAGAAAACAGACTCAAATAATTTAATGTAAAGTTGTCATATTCCACTCAGCAATTCCAATTCTAGGTATATATCTAAAAGAAATGAAAACATAAATCCACACAAAAACATGGACAAGATTGTTTCTAGCAGCGTATTTTATAATAAAGCATTTATTTAAAACACTAAATGCCCATCAACTGGTATATAAAGAAATGTGCTATAGCAAACAATGGATGAACTTTGAAGGCAATGTGCAGTGAATGAAACTAGATACAAAAGGCCCCATATTATATGATTCCATTTATATGAAAAAATGCAGAAAAAGTAAATCTACAGAGGCAGAAGACATATCAGCTGGACTTAGGGCTCAGGAGGATGGTCTAATGAGAAGTGATAGCTAAAGGGTACTGGGATTCTTTATGAGGTGAGGAAAATATTCTAAAATTGATTTTTTTGATATTTGTATGTATCTGTGACTATATTAAAATAAGGAAATGGACACTTTAAGAGGGTTAATGCATAGTATGTAAAATTGATCTCAATAAAACTATTAAAAACAATAAAACAAATGTAAAGGGAAATAAAAGAAAGAATATCTTCATTTTGTTATGGGCATCCTTACTCGAACACTAACCTATGTTTGGTGCTTAGTTCCTCCCCTTAGCAAAGGGAAGGATATTTTTAGTATCCTACATAATGCAGCTCAGCCTAGCAGAGAGAGTAGTTTTCTGGGACATACCCAAAGCTCTTCACCTTCACTTTGTTCTAAAATTAGGCCTCTGCTTTGGGTTCACAGGCTCATTAAAGCTGTCCATAGGTATGTTTGCCTTCCTTGGCTTTATATATCACCAGGTAGGGAGTACTGGTGGCTCAGAAACCCTGCCCCTCTGATGCCCACTGAGGGCAATTGTTACCTCATCAGGATTGTGACATAAAGGGCAATCATCTCTGAAGTTGCCTCAGCAGCACTGGGGCTGCCAGAAATAAGAAAGGATTCATGGGTTGAGGATGGGATATTCTGGTGGATTGGAGACAACCTACTAGCTCCACCTTGGTGACAACCTGAGAACTCTGGAATCCTGTGGCTTTGAAACATCTAAAGGTACCTGTTGTCTCACAAAGTGGCCTAAGTGTTCTTTTATTACTTTGGCGAGGTTCAGAAGAGCGTGGTACAGACATGTTTAATCCACATGTATTAGATGTTCCAGCTGTGATTTTTGACAATGGTTCAGGATACTGCAAAGTTGGATTGTCTGGAGAGATTGGACCTCGTCATGTCATCCAGTGTGCTGTGGGGCATCCTAAAGTCAACATACCTTCCCAAAGAACCAATCATAAGAAGTATTTCATGGGGGAAGAAGCCCTGTACAAGTATGAGGCCTTATATTTGCACTACCCCATTGAGCGTGGACTGGTAACAGGGTGGGATGACATGGAAAAACTCTGGAAACATATTTTCGAGTGGAAGCTGGGAGTAAAACCTTGTCAACAGCCTGTACTGATGACTGAGCCCTCCTTAAATCCAAGGGAAATACGAGAAAAGCTTGTAGAAATGATGTTTGAGAACTTCAATGTGCCTGCTTTCTATCTGTCCAACCATGCCGTGGTAGCACTCTATGCCTCTGCCTGTGTCACAGGCCTGGTGGTGGACAGTGGAGATGGGGTCACTTGCACTGTCCCCGTCTTTGAAGGTTACTCACTGCCTCATGCGGTCACCAAGCTCTATGTGGCAGGGAGGGACATCACAGAACACCTCACGCGGCTCCTCTTTGCTAGAGGATGTACCTTGCCTTGTATGGTCAACAAGGCCTTGGTAAATGACATCAAAGAGAAGCTGTGCTACATTGCCTTGGAGCCAGAGAAAGAGCTATATAAGAAGCCGGAGGAGGTCTTGAGAGAATACAAACTGCCAGATGGGAATGTCATCCACATTGGCGACCAGCTGTACCAGGTGCCAGAAGTTCTTTTTTCTCCTGACCAGCTGGGCATCCATAATACAGGACTCTCAAAAATGGTCTCCAACAGCATTATAAAATGTGACATTGACATCCAGAAGAACCTTTTTGCAGAGATTGTACTCTCTGGGGGCACCACTCTCTTTCCTGGGCTGGAAGAGAGACTCATGAAAGAACTGGAACAGCTGGCTTCCAAAGGGACCCCTATCAAGATCACAGCTTCTCTTGATAGACGTTTCTCTGCGTGGATTGGTGCATCCATCATGACCTCTCTGAGCAGTTTCAAGCAGATGTGGGTCACTTCTGCAGATTTCAAGGAATTTGGGAAATCTGTGGTTCAGAGAAAATGCTTTTAAAGATCCCGCAGCATGGGACAACTCAGCGTCAGACTTCAGGAGTACCAGTGGGAGATGATGTTGTCTCTTGGGCTTCAGCATGATGTTCAATAAAAGAGTCTGGCCATTTCAGGTTTCAGTTTATTCTTAATAACGCCAGAATTTCTGATTCTTGTCATGAATCTTTAAATGACTGTATTCCTCTCTTCTTGTCCTGTGGACCTCTTAAGTTGTTTTCTCCTGAATCAAGTTTGATTCAGGTAGGTTTTCCAGAATCTTCATTTTACATTAATGTGTTAGATGGTTCTTTTTTTTTAATTTTTTATTTCAGCATATTACAGGGGTACAAATGTTTAGGTTACATATATTGTCTTTGCCCTGCTCTAACAGACCCACTGTGCAGGAGACAGAATCATCAAGGAAAGTGTAGGGAGGGGAAGGAAATGAAGTAGAAACAGGAATGCTAGACCATTCCTAGAGCTCGATAAACGCTTTCACTGAGTTTGTCTTTAGGTTAGCACGATAAGGTTTTTGCTCTGCTGTTATGTAATCACGAAGCTAAATGGGATGAAGAAAAGAGTTGAGCACAGAAAATCTTATTCTGGTATTATTTCTATATGTCTTAAATTAATCCTAAAATATATTCAATGCCAATGGTCTGTTGACAGCAAATACTTTCAGTTTTTATCATAAAATACATTTTGTTGTATTGCCATCTTTCTTGCAGTGGTTTTCCTGGGTATATAATTGTATATTGACAGTAATATTTTCCTAGCTCCCTTTGAAGATGTCATTTCACTGTCTTCTTGTTCAACTGTGGTTTAAAAAAGTTACCTGTTTATAGTGGTTCTAATATTAAAATAGACAATGAAATGATTTAATTAAGTTTAGAATCTTCATGTTGAAACTGAGTAAACTCTGACTGTAAAAACCTTAAAATATAACAAAAAATACTTAAATTACCCCTGCATTTGGGAATATTAAGAAAGACTTCTAAACATTTAAGGAGTCAAAGAAGAATTTTTAATGGAATTTACACACTAATTAAAAGTGGATGATAAAACATTAGATATCAATGCATGGAATAGAACTAAAGTTGAAATTATTTTAATAGTAAGAAATGTATCATTTTAAATTCTTATATAAGTAAAATCAAGGCTGAAAGTAAATGAACTACATACCCAATGGGTGAAGTTAGAAAAAGCAAACAGAATAAACCCAGAAAAATTAGTAGGAAGTAAAAAATAGAAAATCAGAAATTAATGAGATATAACAGAAGCATAACATAAGGAGAATAAAAAAAGAACAGTTGGTTCTTTATGAGACAAAGTAAATAGACATATCAATGGAATCATTGATCAAAAAATTACAGTGAACAAGTTTAAAATTATAAGAAACAAAAAATGGTCATAAATACAGATAAAGCAGAAACTAAACAATGTCTGTATTATGAAAAACTTTATACTTAATCTTACAAATATGAATTTACCTAAACTATATCTTAGAAATAGGTATCCCTATCTAGTTTAAAAATTGCAAAGTTGTTTAAAAATATTGACACAAAGTATAGGTCTAGATGTTTGTCCAGTTAAGTTCTGTCATTCAAAAATTTCACTTTTGTGCACTTTCTATAATAGTATAGAAAAAAGAGAAAACTCTAACCCATTTTATTAGTACAATATAACTTTAAAACCATAAGCAATCATAGAAAATATATGATAAGAAATGTAGATAAATCTCAATCATGAATATAGGTGCAAAACTAACAAGCAAAATATTAGCATAGCAAATTTGTCAATGTATGAAAAAATTCATTTATCAAGACCAATTTTGGTTTACTCCAGTAATGCAAAGTCAGTATACCATTTGTAAATCTATAGACATAATTCACTACATCTTAATAGATGCAAACTTAGAGCATTTCATTGAAGTCAATATCCATTCATGATAAAAAGTATTCAATGGGGAAGATATATTACTACCATAAAGTAATATTATCCCTAAACCTATGTCAAACATTTTATAAAAGTATGAAATATTAAGATATTTATGTTTAAATATGAAATAATTAAGGATTCCTACTATGACCAATTTTATTAAGGATTGTACAAGGGATACTAGGAATTCAAGAAGCCATAGGAAAAACAGAAGGTATAATAATTAGAAAAGAATAAATGCAATCGCCATTACTCAGAGATGAGAGACTATTGTTCACAGACTTCAAAATAGCTATAAAAATGTTAGAATTGAGATGATTTATCATTTTTTGGATATAAAGTAAATATACCAAAACCAATTTTATTTCTAGTGGTAGCACCGAACAGTTAAAATAAATTTAGAAACATAATATTTACAATAGCAGTAAAGAATATAAGATTGTAGAAATAATTGTATTTATAAGGCCTTTATGGGAAAATTTCTTAATTTTTTTTTGAAAATCATTAAAGAAGACATAAAGAAATGAAGATACCCAGCATGCTCATCTTTAGAAATATTCTAAATCATAAAGAATATATTTCTCCATAAAATTATCTATAGATTCAATAAATTTCAATCATAATCCTAATACAGTCATGAGACATAACTACTTTGTTCTAACATTT
>CAUYSK010106640.1:0-17281 GCA_963575035.1 Avahi laniger
GCTGTAGAGGCCACAAAAAGAGAGACTCAGAACACAAGGCAAGTCATGAACTACAAATGTCTCGTGTTCTTGATAACTGAAATTGGCAGCTATTTGAGAGCAGAAGCAGTCGTGTTTCTTTATACACTACTCTCGCTGGGCACTTGGGAGAGGCTGGGTATATTTTGGCTGTCTATCGCTCAGTTGTCATAATGGACCAAGAATAGCATTGCTGGCATGTCAATATTCCTACAGCATTTGTAGATTAGAAACTTAACACAGAGGATTTGTCAGGGAGCCACCTCACCGTTCCTTTCAAGACTTAATGTAGCTATTGGAGACTGGATGTGAGCTCTCAAGATTCCACAGGATTGCAGGGGTATTAAATATTAAAAGTGCTGGGTTCCCTCTCTTCCAGTCATAAGTTTGAAAGAATGATATGAGCCACGAAATGACAAAGAGAAAGAGGTGCTCATCCCTTTGAGCAAAAACTGGCAGCAGTAAAATGACTTAATGGTATGAAAAGTTTCTACTCTATCATACAATAGCATGGTCATCACAGGATATTAATCAGGAGTAATAAAAGAAGGGGAAAAATTCATTTGCTTTTTGGGGCTGGCACGTCTCTTGTGATATTATAGTTATTATCTAGCAAAACACTCTAGACAAGTTGATATGAGTGAATATTGAGTGAATGTTGGCAATTGGAGGAGAAGAAACCTAAATTCAGAGGGAGGCTCACCTGAATTACTGGAAGCCTTATGTTTCTAGTGATACAATGGAAAGCTCACAAGCTATGGGGTCACAACCTTTTATACTTGGATCCCAGCCTTTGTCACTACTTGGATGAGACTGGCCATGAGGCTTGCAAATATCACTTTCCTCATCTACACAATGAATCTAATAACATCTACCTCACAGGGTTTCTGTGAAAATTAAATTAAAAAGAATTGTTATTCTGCCTGGTGCTTAGGAGTCATTTACTACAGAGCTAGGGGAGTTCTTCATGTGCTTTGTAAGTTGCTCAGGAAAGTACAATAACAGTCCAAGATGATTTAAGCTGAGATCCTCACGTAAGAACAGCTAGGAAGAGCCATTTCCAAGTAATATTTTAAGATCACTCTGATGATTAAATAATGGCATAAAGGAAAGGGGAAAATCCAATCTATGAGGCTAGTGAAGAGAGTGCAACAGTAATCTAAGTATGAGATGCTTGTGGCTAGGAATAGGCAATGTGGTTAGAAAAAAGTGGACAGATCAGGTACATTTTGTTAAACATAGCACCAATCTCATCTGGTGATAAATCTGAATTAGGGAGTGATTTAAAAGAGAATAGGCACATAGATTCCTTTTGGGCGATGATTACTTTCAGAAATCTAAAATTTGTAAATATAAGCAATGAAATTATATATTTTATCTCTTACACTATATATACACAAAATGGAAATGCTGATTGAATTTGGTCAAGCACATACTTTGCTATTCTAAAAGGAACTTCTTAGCTACTTAAATTCTTATTTGACTTATTTTAAATATTACCTGATGTGCATATGAAACATTCAGAATTATCAATGCAGGTATAATTTTACCAAACTTGAAATGTCAAACATAAATGTTATCTGTCATTGTAACCTCTCTCAAATCTTAACACTCCTTGCGATCACTCAAATTCCAATGGCCTTCTCTTGTTTTGTGATTTAATAAGCCATACTAAAATGTGTATCCTAATTATACACTTCAGCTAACTCACGAATGCACATACTGCAAGTGTTCATTCAACAGACAATTATTTACTAGAGTCCTGAATTTATATCTAAAGATCAACAATTTAAGGAAAGCAGCTCTGTGCAATGTATAATGTTAATGATGCATGAGCATGCTTACAGAGGGATGAACTAATAAAATTCATTTCATATCAGCCCATTAACTGTGTTTCCTTGGTTGGAATTGGCAAACCAACCAATAGAAAAGAACAAAATAGAATAAGGAAATGAAACATCTTGAAACAACTGTTATCCTTTTAAAATATCAATTTTTTTGTAGTATTAACTTGTATGCTCTACAATGTGATTTTTATTGACACATCTTTCTCTGGGGTATTACTATTTCAATGTTAAGTGTTTATTGCAATTTTACAGCACCATTCCAAGCTTATAGAATACTTGCAAAAGACGTATTTCATAAGCGTAAGGATATTTTTCTAAAACAGTTATATACATATAATCATATATATGATATGTGTAATGGCTAATACATATATTACATATTATTTAGTATATAGTATAAGTAAATTTTAGTATATATTCTATATAGTATAATGTATAATATTAGATATATATCTCATACCACTTTCAAACATACCCCTAAATCTATAATTCAAAATTAATATTTTGCTTAGTTTTTTTAATACTCTAGGATGGTTTATATTTGAAGTAATTTAAAAAATTACCTAATCCAACATTCACATTTTTAATTGAATAAACCATAACCAACGGAAGTTATTATAAACAATTTGTCCAATGTTGCATACTAATCAGCTGACCAATCCCATGTCTTAATATACAATGATTTTCTAGTCTTTGCTGCTCTACACATACTTCATTCTTCCCTACCCACTTTTCCTTCCACTTTACACAGTGAAGTGAGTAGCAAAAATAAATATCTTAAAAGACAAATGAGACATAAAGATTTCTTGCCATAGTCAACATATTTTAGATTTTTAGTTTTAGAAAGGAATATGGAGGTAGTTTATAAGCATATCATTCAAATTTATGGGTAAGTGGAAATTGCAACAATTTATGCAGAAACCATTTTATTCACTTATTTCACAAAAAAATTAGTATACACTTACTATGTGAGAGGCCCTGTGCATTTTTCCGGAGATTTAAGACCAAGAACAGACACATTCACTATAGAGCTTACATTCTACGGGGGAGACTCAAGCAAGTTAAATTTCACTTACAATTTCTGTATTTGTAATAAATATCATTAAGGGGAGAAAAAGCAGTTAAACAGTTAATAGATATTGATATAGAAAATTAGGAACAACTGGAAAAGAAGGACTTTTTCTACAGGTGGTCAAAGAGGGCCTCTCCCACAAGGTGGTGTGGGTATAAGGCTAAGAACAGGTGAGCTGTGCAGAGAACAGGGGGAAGGGTCATACAAGCAGTGAGATGGGCTTGAGGTACAGGCTCCCAGAGGGAACATCTTGGGCATGTCTGGTGACCTACTGATGTCTAGCGCATTTGGAAAGTGCAAGCAGGGAGACAGTATCACCCAAAGAAGCAGAGAACTCACATCAGGACCAGCGGTGTCCTCAGAACACCCAATTTTCTTCTTCTTTCCTCAGGCTTAAATTAAGCTACCATTACCTGCTTAAATCCTCTACTTTCCTCACAAAGGACCAAAAAGATGAGCCACTATTGTGTCTGATTAATCATATTACGAGTAAGTTGTATATGTACAGTCATTTGCATTTTAAAATAATATTGAAACAGTTGTCATTATCTTTGGCCCTCACACCAACATTCAGACATAGCTAGATCAGGATTTAAAAGAGGCATTTACACAAGAGCTAACTGAAGGCTGGTGTACCATTTTTTATTATTATGTGTTTTGTTACGCATTTTACAATACAGGTCTTGTCAGCCCCTTGTGCTTTTTGTGTTTTGTTTTCATTTTTAAATATACTACCTTACATTCTAGTGTGCAGAGATTTCTACCTTGTGGAGAATCCCTAGGGTTATCAAATATCCTCTGGGTGTGGTTTGCAACTGCCACATTTGCTTGTGTTAGGTATTTTTGTGACTCTTTGTAACTCTCACATGAAAAACCATTTTTATCTCTGGTAAACCCTTTAGATTCTATAAAATTCACATAGTTTTATGTTGGAATCAAAAGATTGTGAATTATTCAGTCACATCCTTAGCTGTTCTCTTAGGCTCTTCAGGGTGTATGTCTAGGGGGATCCCCCAGTAGAGAGGAATTGCTCACACGGGGCCACTGAAAGATTAAAGTCCCTGGTTCCCAGCCCGGCACTGTGCAGGGGACTCTGTGCTAACACTGCATTCTTGTATAATAAGCTCCCCAAGAAGATTAAAAGTAGCAAAGTCCAGAAATTGCCGGGGTAATTCATAGGTGCTGATATTAATTTGAAAAGGAAACAGAATATAGTCACATAAGAACACAAGAACCTTCTGACTTTCCCAACGGTGTCATAATATACTTGGATTTGCTAAGTAGGATGAGGTTATTTTCCTCTATGTTTTTATTCCTAGAATTGTAATATTTTCCATCAGGTAGACGTGAAATCCTGGAATGGTTAAATTTACTTTCTAAAAACGGCTTGTTCATATACAATTGCTCACTTACTAATTGAAACTTTTTTGAGCACTATCGTATTATTCTAGATGCTAAGATTACAAAGATGTATAAAGAAGAAAAATAAGCAGACATTGTCCTGAAAGTGATAGAAGAGACAAATAATTAAAACATGCAAGTTATGCATCCAAATAAGCAACACTTAAATTAGAATATGATAAATGTTACAACAATGGTATGTACGCAATAATTTTGGATCTCTTAAGAGGTGCCCTGGACCTAGACTAGAAGCATAAAGTAAGAATTCTTAAAGGTGATGATGTCCTAGCTGAATCTGGGAAAGACAAGTAACAGGTTAAAATTAAGTCTCCAAAATTAAAGCACTTGATAGATTTCATATTAGGAAATCTTATTATGAATAAGCAGGAGACATTATATAAAGAGTAAAATTTCAGGAATTAGATTACTCAAGGACAATTTAATGACAGACTGCTATTAACTCAGTGTCAATTACTGTCTAAAATAATATCATGTTTTATCTTGTGCCCTTTTCACAGACTTTCAGGTACAAAAAATATCCTTGTCTACATTTGTATGCAAACATTTCTATCAAGCGTTATGGTGACTAATTGTATAGTAAATAACTTTTAGGTTCATTTTACCCTATCAAAGCTACACAGCATCGATGTCTCTATTTGTAGTTTTAAAAAAACAAAAGATATTTTAGCCTAAACTTGCTGTTGTATAAGTTTTCTAAGTTTGCTTTGGAAGGCAAAACCCTTCCAAAGGGTTTGAGCTCTCCAAAGAGCTCAAAGCACAACTATCCTCTCTTCTCTCACCCCATAAAACTTTTACTGTATTATAACTGTTATTCTTTCTGTTACTTCTGTTGATAAAAACAAATAAAACAAAACGAAACAACACATCCAATAACTGGTAACACATTAGGGTCCCATCAAGTTTCACAACAGTGAACTTCCATTTTGTAACTGCTGAATATTTATTTTCTTTTGATATAATTGCCCATGTTTTTGTCTATCTTCCAATAATGTCCTAAATTATGCTTAGAATATCATTCTAACTAATCTAGTAAGTTTATAAGCTACTAAAGGCTTTAGGTTTTTTTTAAAAAGTAATGCTTTTTTTTTAGCTTTATAAAAATAAACTGGGAAAGAACAAAAAAAAATGTGTTTAGCACATATTTTAAATCAAGTCCCTTTAAAATCCCCCAATTTATAAGCCAGTAGATTCCTAAAAAATGGGCCTACTACATCAGGAAAAAAATACAATATTTGGATCTATGTTAATAACATGATTCTAAATTGCCTTTCTACTCTCTACTAATGTCATATCAATCTCTTCCATGGGTTTCTTATGTAAAAACTCCTTGAAAAGTATTAGTCCCAGTGAATTTTGCCTGATAAATTGATCTTCGAAGATACTGGTGAGATCTTATTTGTAGAATTATAATAATTAGCACATGAAGTACATCTGAAAATAAACTAATCAGCTTCACATTGCAAAAATAAAACAAACAAACAAACAAAACCTAATGAGCTGTTTTTGAGGATGAACATAAAAGAGACATGTTTTATCATTTTGATGAAAGGTAACAGTTAGAATACATTTTGGAAAAGTGATAATTGCTTTTTATGTATATTATATCTTTGGTCAAATCTTATTGGTAAACAAATGACCTGATAATTGCTGATATAATATTTCCCTTTATAAAATGAATAAATGACAAAAATAACCAATACTTTTTAAGCAATAACTATAAAACAGGCATCCTGTTGCTTTATATATGTAATTGTCTTTTTAATCCTCTAATAAAGTAATAAGGTAAGTTTTCATCAATATTCCTAGAAAACAATGACACAGAAAAGTAAGTCACTTGCCTTTAGTCACATATATAATAGTGGCAAATTTTAATACTCTTAAGTAACAAGTTAATCCTCTTCCTAAATATGTTTTATAGGTTATACAGATTCCTAACTTGATCCGTAAGTAAACATTTGCATATTAAGTTAAAATTTTCATCTTTTATGTTAAAATTTCATTTTTACTTAATCATATTCTAGATATATGACTATTTTTGCAAGGACTTTCACTTTTTAAATTTTTCTGATCTCTAGCTTCTTAGCAGGTAATAGTATGAGAATATAGAAACCCAATAATATCCTTACTTAAACTGTCACTGTATTAGTTTGCTGGAGCTGCTATAACAAAGTAGCACAGACTGGGTAGCTTGTACAAAATTTTATATCAATAATCAATATATGAGGATATCCAAATATATGAGCATAGTCATTTCTCTTTGGATTTTTTACTCAAAATCAAAATTTATTTTTGGGTTTTGCCAGTTTGACAGGAAAAAATATCATTATCATTTACTTTAGATTGTTTGAATTGAAACTTTACAATATTGAACCATGAATTCATATATGTAAGTGAAAATCTTTGTGTTTTTGTTCCTTTTGTTTTCTTGCTCAGGATTGCTAAGAGTTTTTCAATTTAATTAAGATTTCAAATATTTGCTTTTTATCTTTTCTACAAGTGGCCTAGCTTCTACCAAAGAAATGATCATATATGATATTGTGCAGGGGTAAGGGGAGACTGAGAAGTGTTCCATGAGCTGATTCTTAAAGGTTTTGCACAGAAGGGCACACATTCCTCACACTTATATTTGATTAGTCTACATTTTATTGACCAGAGTGAGTCACATGTCTAATCTTAATTAGTTGCATGAGATATTTTCACTAAGGAGAAGCAGCAAAGATTTGAGAACAATAATATAGTACTTTAAGCAGGAAAATGGCATGATTTTATTTATATTAGGGAATGGGTTATAGGGAGACAAGAATAGAAGAGTGAAACTAGCTAAGACATTATTTCATAAATCCAAGAAAGATATGATCTTGGCTTTTGTTGAGCAATTCCGGAGGTGGAGAGAATTTAATGCATTTTGGCATAGGTAGTAAAGTCAACATGACTTGTTGATGGATTAGACATGGAGGATCAAGGAAAGAGGTAATTCAAAGATGACTCCTACCTTTTTGATTTTACCAACTATTATCGCATTAAACCAGAAAACATAGAATCCAGGGAATATAATTCACTTTCCCATTTCACTATGAAATGAAATGCTTTCCACAGCTGCCACAGAAAAGATGCCAGAAGATGCATCTACATGTCTTCCAAAGCATTAAAAAATATGTAATACCTCTGCTGTATACAGTGATCTAAGGCCAAAAAGTCGCTATTTTACAAAGATATATAATGCCGATAACAAAACCTAAAAAAGAAAGTACAAAAAAGGGAAAAAATCCTGAGATTTAGATTTAGATTTCTTGGGAAAAAAAATCTAACTTTATAATAGAAAATTAGATTCCAAAGAACCTTAAAAATTATAATGCACAATGATTAAATAGTGTCTAATCCAAGAATATAAGTATAATTCAAACTTTATAAACTCTCCAATATAATAACCATATAAGTAGGTCAAAAGAGAATATAAGTTACATCACTTCTTATCCCTCTTTTTCCTATGAGGAAGACTTTGTGGTTGGAATTTCTTCTGAGAATGTTTGCTTAACAAAGCAGTTAGTAGAATAGTAAGATTCAACTACTTTGCACTCGATTTTTCCCAGTCCAAGTCTCTAGTGAGCAATTTATATCTCAGTGATCTCCAGTCTAATTGACTTTCAGTTTAATGGGCCCCAAGCTTCTACACGAAGGATTTATTATCTTAGGGTACTTTCACAGACAAGGCAATAAGTGCTTTTGGATTGTTTCATTTAAAGTTTCTTCATTCTTATTCATTATCAGTGGTGGATGAGAGAGCTGGAGATAAATTCATATTGTAAACATGGAAGGCAACAAACTACTACTCACAACTAACTGAAGCTCTTCTTTTATTCATTTATTTACAGGCTGATTCATTGACATTTATTTATGCATACACTCGACAAATATTTACAGTGTTCCTACTATGTTCCAAACACTGATAGGTTTTGAGAACAAAATTTCTGAGACTAAAGAATCGCATTAAAGTCTTTTCATCTAAACATAGGGAGCATGTATTTCAGAAAAAAAGACCAAAAGAAGACAATAAGACTCAAGTTAGTTTAAAACAAATATTCACAAAATATTCCAGATAAATAGATAGATGGAGTGTGATTACCAAGTGGTAATCTTGCATGTGGACCACATAAATACAATATGGATACACCATACTAAGAATAGAAAACAGAGAACTTGTTCAATTTGTCTTTGTATCAATGTGATTGGCATTAGAAAACAGATGGCTCATTCTTAAATTATGATAATTCAGGGAGCATTTAATAAAGAGATTAATTATAAAGCTGTAAGGAGGATGTAGGAAAGTGCAAGGTGTACGGCAGCCTCTACTGGGACTAGGGACAGTGTAGCTGTTACCACTCCTAGATCCACGAGATAAGGAAAGAGGGCTCTTAGAATTGTCTTGGAGAAAGCACTACAGAGATGGACAAACAGCCTAAGACAACCCAACAGGAAGGAGAACACGAGAAAAAGTACCCAGACTTCACTTTTCCTTTCCCCCAACCTCCCACTGGGCTCCTCATTAGCCAAACCCAACTAGAAGCTAGATCAAAAGTTGATATAGTCATTACAAATCAGCTTTTCCAAGGTAGAAAAAAGGATAAAAATGTCTGGATGGTAAAAGTGGATAACATCCATAAAAGTCTTCTCAAATACAATGTAAATTTATAAAAAATAAATTTATATATAAATATTATAATGCTACTGTCACAATTATGAGTCATATCATGCAATTGAAAACTCATGGAGTGTTTACATTATAGTGCCTAATAGCTCCCTAATGAGAACTTATATGACATTCAAGTGTAACTTGAGTATCTTGTTTCCCACAGTAAATAGCAGATTGAGGTACCTCACTATGAAGTTCCATATCTATAGCAGCAATTATCTTGATAGCTCTAAAAATTTCACCTAGCAAATATTCTTCTTTGACTCCACCTTTTCTTGGGACAGGAACACAGCTCTCATCTGTCACCAGAAATCTTGCTTCAGAACAAGCATCCATGCAAACAAGCTAAAAACCTTATTTATAAAGTAGTTGGTACTCTCATTTTCTCAGAGAAGGGGCCCTCAGTCTCTGCTGCTAATGCTAGAGAAACTAGACACCTGGGGGTTTATGCAACATGCCTAGGACAGAGCTGCCTCACCTATTTGCTATTAACACAACTGTAGATCCTGCCCATGATGAAATGATTCTTCAAAGTGCTGGGAGAATAACCACCTACAACTAGTGCTCGTCAGTTAACCATGTCCCCCACAACAAAACAAAACAACAACAAAAAACAGTTTAGGCTCATGCTGAAGTTCACCTTGGGTGCAGTCCTATTCCAGGTTCAGTGCCTTCTAGACAGAGGGCCACCATTCCTTTTCAGTCCATTAATATTTAATGTATTTACTGATATCATTGGAATTGGCTCTGTCATTTCACAGTTTTGTTTTATGTCTGTCCCCCTTGTTTTTGGTTGATTCTCTGTCTCTATCTCTTGGCATTATGTTTTAGTGGTTGATCTAGAGATTAAAATATACATCTTCAACATTTTACAGTCTAGTAAAAATTGACATTATACCATCTCATGTAAAATATAGAAACCTAGTATATAAATATAGGTATATTTAACCTCATCTTGTTTTAAGGTTTACATTTGTTGTGTATACTGCATCTACAGACATTATAAACCCCACAAGACAATGGTATAAAGAGTAATACGCAATTTGAAAGAAATTAAGATAAAAAATAGTCTTTTGTATTCACACACATATTTGCCATTTCTGATACATTTTCTGGATTCTTGAAGATTTGAATTTCTCTAGTTTCATTTACTTGCAGTCTAAAATACTCTTTTTAAAAACCCCAGGATGCCTCAGAGGGTCTAGACTGAGCCCAGAATGGGAATACAAAGTACCATTCATTGTGACTCTGATTATGCACATGTGAGATGTATCTGACAGGGCAAGCTGGGCTCATGTGGCTTATACAATAAAGACATCCACAGGGTCATCTCTGGACCTGGCAGCACTCACTCTCATGTTCAGGTCAGCTTCAGGCACCAGCTTCACACTTGGCCTCTGCCTCTGGCTGCAGTCCTGGCATCTCCCTTGTCTCTTTTGCATCAGCTCCCTCTTGGCCCTCCAATAATGGTCTCCAGCCCTCCCAGTGGATGTTCCCTTATAGGTGGGGCACTCACCTAGCCATGCGAGGCCAGAGTGGTCAAGTGATCGCCCTTGTCACTGGACTCTGGATCACTCTAGTTGTAGTCACTGGTGGCTAGCTGCATGTCCTTGGGGAACTTTTATAGGGATTGGCTCCTGTCATCCCTGGCCCTACTCTTTGGGGCTCTTTGCCTCCCAGCACTCTAGTATGACTCTGAGCGGCTGCAGTCAGGGCTCTCAGCCTGCCCCTCCAGGCCAGCTTCACACCCTGCTCTCCAAGCATCCTATTGGACCAGCACTTTCTCTTACCCTTGCACAAAGATGCCCCGTCTTCATCATCCAACCACCTGCACAGTTGCTGTCCTCTGCTGCCTCCTGGCCCTCCTCCTGGGTCCCCCAGTAGTCTGAGGTTAGGGGGGCAGCAGGGATAGAATGCAAGTGCCTTGTGCATAGGCCTCTGGGAGGGAGGATATACCAGTCTGAGTGGGGCAACAAATCCCCCCACTTTTTTAAAGTTTTTATTATGCTTTTATTTCGACTTCAATCCTGAAGGATATTTTTGCTAAATATAAAATTCTTGGTTAGCAGTTCTTTGTTGGTTTGTTCATTTGTCTGTTTGACTTTTCCACGTACTTTAAAGATATGAACTGTCTTTTGGTCTTCACGGTTTCTAATGAGAAACGATTGGTTACTCAAAGCACTGTTTCCCTATATGTAATGTTATTTTTTCTCTTGCTACTTTCAAGATTTTCTCT
Organism: Avahi laniger; assembly: GCA_963575035.1. Classification (NCBI taxonomy): domain Eukaryota; kingdom Metazoa; phylum Chordata; class Mammalia; order Primates; family Indriidae; genus Avahi; species Avahi laniger. The sequence continues at coordinate 11,286 of CAUYSK010106640.1, forward strand.
TTATCTTTAGTTTTCAGTAATTTGACTGTGATATGTGTATGTTTGGTTATCTTCAAGTCTATTCTGTCTGGGTTTTGCTAAACTTCTTTAATCTCTAAACTGATGTCTGTCCCCAGATTGAGTAGTGTTTTGGCCATTATTTCTTCAAATGATTTTCTTTTTCATTCTCTCTCTCCTCTTCTTTTGGAACTCAACTACCAAAATGTTAGATCTCCAGAAATTATTCCACAGGTCATTGAGGCTTTGTACATTTTTCGAAATATATTTTTCTCTCTCTCAGATTGGAGAATATGTATAGATCTAATTTTTCCGTTCACTGACTCTTCTTGATCCCTCATTATTGCTGTACTGCTATTAAGCCCATCCAAGCAATTTTTTATCAAAAATGTTGAATTGTTTAGTTTTGAAATCTGTATGCTTCATTTTTATATTTTCTGTTTCTTTGCTGAGATTTCTTATCCTTTTCTCCATCATGAGGAATTTTATCTTCATCTTACCGAGCTTGGTTATTTTGGCTGCTCTGCCAAAATTGAGTATTGCCATCGATTTTGTTATTTTTTAAATATTAAAAATATTTGCACACTAGGTAAAAAGTAAATGTTCCCTAATTTTTAAAAAATCGAATTCATGGTTAATAGTAGAATTTAGGCACACTTTTCTATTTTAGTGTTGTTTATTAAATAGAATTATTTGGATTTCTTTTTCAGCTAACTAACTTTATTAGAAAGATAGCTTTTATTTAAAGTTAACAAAAATAACTTGTAAGGGAAAAAGAAGGTTAGGACAGGAGCATATTCAACCTTCTGATAGACGGATTACTCCAATTATTTAGATTATTTAGGATAAGATGACATTGAGTTACGTAGTAAGCACACATAAAATATATTAAAAAATAATGTCAATAAGGTGTTAGAGAGTAAAAAAAGTGCCAAAAATACCCATTGAAGCTCTACCTATATTATAAACAGTAAATTTGAGCTAAATATCTAAATTAGTATATCAATTCAAAATAATAATACATATATTTTTAAAAGGTAATATAAATATGAAGACACATGAATAATTTGTATGAAATATACAAAAACTTTAGAAAAGCATAATATAAAGTTGCATCTATAACATGATTACAAGCATGTAAATTTAAGTCTCCAGATAGATAAGAACTTGAAGAAAAACTGAAATGTTTTTGATTTCTTGGGAACATAAATTGTGGTTAAAACTATATCTTCGTTTGGTCTCTTCAAATATTATAATGTTGATTGTGTAATAAAAACATCTAATTTAACTTATTTTTACTTTTAATTAAAAATAAAACTATAAGTGAAAGAAAATGTATTAAACTCTAGATTCATATCCAAAGCTTAGATTTAACTTAGAATTATAGCTACAGAGGAAACGTCTGTTTTGAAAACAATGATACCTGCTTTATATAAAGGATTCAGTATTGCTATAGAGACCTGCCAAATGCAACTTGGAGTAACTAAAGAGGCAAAATTATTACCCCTCATTTACATTCTTATTCATCCATTTGTTCATGGAACAGTTATTCATTATGTTTTTACTTTGTGCCAAGTACTGAGATGGGTATTGGTATGAGTAAAACATATTCTCTCGCCTCCCGATCTTATAATACTGAGAGAGGCAGACTTACAAAGAGAAACAAACAGAACTCTTCAGTAGAGATTTGCTTCATTTATTATTAACATACAGATGGTGTCTCTATTTGCCTGGAAAGAAGTGACGGAGAACAGATGCTATTCATAGAAGAATTTACTTTGAAAATCAAAGATTAACCAAATCATGAAGGATAACATAAAGAGTCAAACATAGAAAGGGGAAAAGCAGAAGGTAGTGTACTTCATAGATAGAATTACTATTTGAAATAAACTGAAGGTTGTGGCCAGGATGTAGCTTGTAAGCATTGGAGCACATGCAATATCTGAAGGGTGACAAGCTGTAAAAACTGGAAAAGTAGGCAGGGAGGTGACTCATGAAGGGTTCTGTATGTCATTAATATTAAATATTTTAAACTTTTAGGCTGTTTATAGATATACATATTGAAAATTATATTCAAATAAAATCACATTCTATGATAAAAATAGCTTCTTTATAATGTCACTAAATGAAACAATTGGGATAATTTCAGTTCAATTACATTTAAAACAGGCAAATTCTAAAATAGCTCTATACATTAACAAATTTAATATTTAGGTTATAAATTAGTCTGAGTTATGGAGTTCAATATCTTAAATTTAATTATTAAAGTAATGGCAGCATTTTAAAATATTGAAAGTTCCATGACATGTTATCAAACCATTCCAGATGGAAAATAATAATAATTATGTGTACTACAAAAGGGAAAATGCTAATCAGGGCAATTGCATTTCTGTGAGCCAAATCATTAATAAAACCCTACAAGCAAGTTAGATTTGAATACATTGTTTTATTGATAATTGTGCTGAGTATCTTAGATTTGTAGCTATTTCTTAATGACAAGAACAATATGTATGACATCTTTCAATAATAATTATAAAAATGCTGCTCATAATTACTAACATTTATTGAATGGTTCCTGTGTGCCAGGCCTAATACTAAGTATATATTCCTTATCTAATCTCACAATACCCATGTAAGATAGATACTATTAGTACCTACATTTGAAGGGAAAAATATCTGAGATTTAGAAAGCCTGAATAATTGCCCAAAGTACTTTAGCCATTAATTGTTAGAACCATGATTCAAACTCAGATCTCTCTGTTTTCAGAGGACAAGATAAGGAAAGACTTTGGATCAGCTCACTTTTTCTTTATCTGTGGTGATCTATTTCAGATTTTCTAAAATAAAGTCTTCTGCTAAATTGGGAAAAAATAAAAAGCTAATACTGGATTCTATTAATACAAAATAATTTCTTTTTCTCCCTTAACAAATCAATTATTACTTTGAAGTGTGAAAATTAATCAGATTTATCACGGTATGCCTAACTTTAGGCTGTTATTAACAGTCATAAAATTATCAGGACACAGTGTTTGGCTTGATAACCTGGTGTGAACAAAATTCCACAGGTTGACTTTTATGGTGTACACATTAGTATTTCTACTTATTAGTTCTCAATTGGTTAATATTAATTTCATCAAAGGAGAAAAAAGAAACACTTCAAGCTACTTTTTGTTTCCCTGGAATAATATAGCCTTTGATCACATTTCTTTACATGACAGAGTATCTGTGGTGATATATTTATATAAAGTTCACATTTCATAAACATGTTTTGGGATTGAAAGCAATTTTAATTACCAGTTAAAGACTTTCTTTAACAGAGAGATGAATTAATTGCCTATTCTGACTTGCATTTTAGAATTAAAATAGTCCTTTCCTATCAATCAGTATAAGAAAGTTGCTTCCCCAACTTAGCTTATTTTTTTGTAGATGCAGATTGAATACTTCTCACAACAAAAAAGTTTAAGCTTCTAAAACCAGAAATACCGTATAGAAGGCCTTAAGAATATGAAGATGATTTATATCTCTGGGGGATTAAAAAACAAAAACAACAACTAAACCTCACCTATCAATCTTATACCAAAGAAACCAGGCTGTAGAAACATATTTTTCTTGCCACAGAGACTAATGAAGATATTTCCTTTGAAGAAATCATAGAAAACTATCTATTGACTATTTCTCTATCACAGCAGAAGTTAGAATTTTTTAAAAAGTGAATTTTTCTGCTGTCAGTTGCTTATCTTAAAGATTGTCATTCTTAGACTATTGATAACAATAGATTTCATAAATAATCAGAAATCTGAACCAGAAGAATAAACATTAAGTTTGGAGATAAAAGTCAGGATTTGAGAATATAAAAGATCATAACCTACTGGTTCTCCTTTCCTCCCCTTCCATCCAGTATCCCCCATACACCACTTCAATCCTAGCCCTGCCAGTACACTCAACTCTCTTGCCCTGTACCGTTCACATATGAACAAGGACCGCTGTCCTACTTTATTTTACAATTCTGGTCGTTGCTATAGAAATTCATATGATTGTTTGGATATGTATCTCTTTAAATTCATGGCATTAAATCCATGATAGTTCAGTTAACCCTATAATACTTCTTGAAAATCTCTTTTTTCCTTGACTTCATCTGGTAATTTCCAACTGCCATTTTCCTAAGTGGTATCTTCAAACAATTTCTCCAATTCTTTACATATTCAGGATACCCTGGACCCCCTAATTAATTACAGTTTGAGTATAACCTATACAATGTCCTATTCTCTTGCCAACAAAACATTTGCAGCATCATATTTTCTCTCATTTTATCACTTCTGCCAAGGCCTGTGAATAGCAATGGTGGCATCTCTTCCCGGATTTGAGCATCCACACTTATCATTTACTACTCCTAGGAGAGTTTGAGTATCTTCATGCAGAACAAAGCCCTGTGGGAAGAGATAAATGAGTCGCCATGCTGCCTACCACTACAAAACAAAACAACCCAGTAAAAAGAAAAAAAAAAAGTGTGTCGAGAAGCCCTAAAAACCTTTCACCCACCTACAACTTACCTTCTCCCATAACAGCTATCTTAGTATTCCCGGAAAATGTACATCACTTCCCAAGTTCTTATTGAGGAACTGCAGTGATGAAAGCCTTAACTCTAGCAGCACAAGTGCCATCATGGGTAAATAGGCTGAGATCTATAGGGTTTTTATTTTGGGTTTTTTTGTTTGTTTGTTTTTATTGCATCCTCATTTGAATTCCATTTCAAACCACGGCCTGAAGGCAGGAACAAGTGAGTAGCCCTAAAAACTACAAATTCAGATAATGGATTCTGAACACTAGCAATAAATTCTGAACACCCTCCAGGGTAAATAGGGACCTGATAAGTAGGAAAGGAATGAGATTGGTCCATGGGCAATAAAGCATAGAACCACTGTCATCTAGTGGAAAAAGCTGGATTAAAGAAAATAAATTGCTACTGAAGAATCTCAAAGTTCTGAGCAGTGAGGTAGAAATTAGAAATAAAGAAACCGGGAGAAAATCACACGTATAAAGCCAAGGTTAAAAGGTGTTACAATTAAGGTAATAGCCTAGTGATATTATGGTGCTGGATCATAAGCACAGGTGATTTTTATGGAGGTCTATGATTTCACTCTTGAAGAAAAACAGAGATTATTGTTTGCCCTATTTGAAAGGAACCAACTTAATAGCTTCCTTTTCTTCTACATTTTGAATCCTTGAAGATGGCTCAGATATGTCAGGCTTTCAATTATGTTAGTGTCCTTTCTGATATGAAGAGAGACTGAGACACGGCCAGAGTTCTAACCCTTAGCTTCCTACTGCCACTGCAAGGCTCATCCATAATGCAAAGGTATTTTGCCCCCAAATCAATACAATTTATTACTCCAGGTATTAGGTACCATCCCCTGTGTAGCTATTTTTGGCCACAGTAAATTGGGTTGGACTATTTGAACCACAAAAAAAGTTTTTGTCTCTCTGGCCTAAGACCTATATTTACTAAGTCAACAAATATTTATTGAGTACTTATAAAGTGCAGACAGTCCCCAACTTATGATGGGTCAACTTGCAATTTTTCAACTTTATAGTGGGACAAAAGCTATATACATTCAGTAAAAACCATACTTCGGCACAGTAGTCAATATATTACATAAGGTATTTAATACTTTATTACAAATAGGCTTGTGTTGCAGAATTTTTCTTAACCATAGGCTAATGTATCTGTTTTGAGAATGTTTAAGGTAGTCTAGGCTAAGCTATGATGTTCAGTAGATTAAGTGTATTAAATATATTTTCAGCTTACAATATTTCCAAATTACCATGAGTTTACTGGGATGTAACCCTCTTATAAGCCGAGGAGCATCTGTACATGTAAAGCACTTATGAGTACTTATAAAGAAGCCAGGCATAATCCTCATCTTCATTAAATTCACAGATGTCTTAGTTCCATGGGCAGCCATAAAAAATACTACAGACTGAGAGGCTTTAACAACAGA